>OZ023212.1:57582645-57590145 GCA_963995525.1 Escarpia spicata
TATAATGTTTCCTACATGTGTGCCAGCCATTCACCAATTTGTTGATTGATAAACCATTATTATTATTTGACTTTTTGTTTGATTTTTTGATTTGATATTATCTGTGTCACTAACATTGACCAAGTACGCCAGCGGGATCACGCTAGAGGAAATAAGCGTTAATCAATAGGCATCGGTAATGAATAGACTCGCGACAATCCTGCTAGAACAGCCAGTAGCGGTACTCGCGTCGTACACACAATGCATTGCAACATCAATTTCGTACGTCATGTGAAAATAAGCAACTACACCGGTCAGTGTGAAGCACTGGTGTGAGGAGCGGGCGTTACTCTCATCATGTCGAGGAACAGGTTCGGTTGGACCGTCGTCTGTGCCTTCTGCACACTTATGATGTGTTTGAATACGTGGATAACGCTGGACTTAACGACCAGGTCGGACATTCAGACAGGTGAGTCGCAATAGTTGAGCGCCGTTGACCTAAGCTGCTGATGACATTTCCCTTTACTTGTCACCGTTACTGTCGTGGCGTATGTTCAGAGAGGGGTAGGTCTGTGGGCGTTTAAATAAGTATGTTGGCTTCATGTCTGTACTTCCACACGAAGTATCAGGCGGTGGTAAAGGGTGCCAGGACCACTGTGGCACAGATGCGCTCTTACAGTCTTGGGGGGATGCTATGTGACGAGGACAGCATGTGAAAACTCGAAACACATGAATTTTTGATGCGATTATTAATATTTATACAGCTGATCGCAGTTAATCATGGATGTGGTTACTTGACACACACAAACAAACACACACAAACACACACAAACACACACAAACGCACACAAACGCACACAAACGCACACAAACGCACACAAACGCACACAAACGCACACAAACGCACACAAACACACACAAACACACACAAACACACACACAAACACACACAAACACACACAAACACACACAAACACACACAAACACACACAAACACACAAAAACGCACACAAACACACACAAACACACAGGCGCGCGCGCAATATATATATATATATATACATACATATATATATATATATACACCCTATATATTTATACATATATTTATATATATATATATACATATATTTATATATATATATATGTATATATATATATATGTATATATATATATATATATGTATATATATTTATATATATATATATATATAGAACACCTGAGAATAAGACACGTTTCAGGTTTTAAATATTTCACTTCCTCTGATACAAAACCAAACAGATATATGGAATCAATGACTTTTGTGCCTTCCCCAGAGATACGGAATGAACGAAATTACCCAAGTTTCGAAGCGGGAGTAGATAGGATTAAACCCTGGTCCACGCGATTTGCAATCTGACGCTCTAGCACCATGCTGTCCCGTACACCGTCCCACAACGTGTCACCAAGCGAAGCTAGACTAACGTCATTAGAATACAACGCGACGCTAATGAACAATACTCTGGCCTAGGACGGCAAATGTACACTTTGAAATTGGACGTGTGCGTGATCACTCGAGCGTAACTAAGTTTGCTGCAGAGCGCAACCACCTGAGAGTTCGTACTTAATATCCATAACGGGAAACAAACGGCATGTTTGTGGTCTATACACCTAAGTATACACCTAAAGTAGCTGGTACGGACTAAGCGTTTGCAATACTGTACAATAAACAATATCACGCTAGTGGTTTATTCAGAACATGCTCTCAAAGTGGTATATTTTTGGTGAAATCTCGTAGCTTGCGACGGCTAACACATGTAGTCACGACCCCCGGTGATTGATGGATAATCGCGAGGTTGTAATATGGCCCATTTACACGAACAACTAGTTGGCGGACTAGTTGGCCAACTCGGTGTTGTCCAACTAGTCCGCCAACTAGTTGTTCGTGTAAATGGGCCTTTAGGCGTTCAGGCATGCCTGTGACGCGTCGAAGGCGCAAACCGCTCGACATGTTATGGTGAAGATTGGGCTACGCCATCCTCTAGATATTGGATTTTCCTATTCTCCAATCAGAAGCTGAATTACACTTTATTATATATAAAAACTGGTATAATGCCATACCATGTAGTACGCGGATGTACCGAATTAAGGTGCAAGGAATTACGCCAAAGTATCGACGAATTACGTCGTCGTGTGTTGTATATCATTCGTGAAAATACATGTGACAGAATAGGTGGCATATACAGAAAATCATCTTACATCACTGAAAGTAGCAGGGTTCGCAGATAAAGAACTTTAATAAACGGTTCGCCTAAATAATATTATACTGATTAATGAGCGATGCAAACAATATTAGTGTACGGCCAACTGGAAAGATTATGCCTGCTATATGCCAAAGGTGACGTCAGACTCTCACAGTGGCGCTATATAAATGTACCCCATACACCAATGTATGGTATTGGAGAATACATTTAGTATTGTTTTGCTTTTCGTACAATTGTAACTGAGTCCGTCGCTTGACACATTGCTTAATATATATATTTTTTAGGTGCATAGGCCCAGCAAGATTTCCCTTTTTCCCTTTAAGAAGTTGTTGTCAACATCACGTAGAACGAGAGATAACGTAACACATAATCACACATCGGTTCGCTTCACGGTTTGGTTATCGAGCACGATGGATACACAATACAGTGTCATTCTGCAATTGGAACAGCTAAATATAGCCTCATCATTGCCACAACACCAGCCAGCACTCGGTGATATAGAGCAACACATTCGCGCATACACACGCGCACACACGAGCGCACACGCACACCCACACACACTCACACACTCACACACTCACAAGCTCACACACACGCGCACGTGCACACGCACACACACCACACCACATGATACGCTCGTACGCACGCACACACACACGCGCGCGCGCACGCACGCAAGCACGCACGCACCCTCACAAACACCACACACCCCACACCATACGCGTACATCATAACAGAGTCGACTTCATACACAGCGATACAAAATTCCCACGCTTTGCCTTCACGCGAACATCACACTGACCGCCTCTAACCGCCCTCGTACGTGAAAATGTCTTATCTAAATAAATAATTAGGCTACCTTTAATTGCGTATGTTCTAGTATTTTCCGTTACATAACCAGGTGATACAGTTATGGTAAATTGTCGTGAATTGTGCGAACCTAATTCCTGTTCATGGGTATTCGTGCAAACAATAGTAAAGTCCAACGAGATTTCGCTAGAGATACGTTCTCACGCATCAAAGCCAAACGCATTGTCACACTGTTCCTGAGCGAACACGTGACCCGAATTTCTAAGCCAAGCCATGGTCACGATTCCTTTAACTTATATCCACCAAGCGGATAACGTTCACAATTGCCGAAGTCCGAGCCGAGTACGCCACCGCACATTTAGTACAGTACGTTATAAACGAACACCACACAATTAAGTAGCTGAACATTAACGTTATTTTTTGCACAAACGACCTCCTGTAATACCGGCTGAAAACTCATCAGTGGTAAGACGTCATTTATCCCACGGATTTTATATTCATTAAACGTCCAGAGTTGGCACTGGTTGAAGCCATACATATTTAAATCGGGCAGTTTGCCTATATCAAGCAGTTGATTTTCTGGCTAGCACAACACTAACACACTGACACCAAATCAATGCTTGATTACACTAGAAACTTTAGTGATTTAACTTTAGCAGTCTCAAATTGTGTACGCAATTCAAGGTTCATATTGGCAAGAGCACTTTACTGTGTAAAATGGAGATTTTAAATACCATCGATATAGTATTTTTAATAACTGATATCTTAAATTCCTATGTGTACTGTACATGGATTGCTATGCACAAGAGTATTTTAAATCCATTTATCGAATCAATTAGCTTGTTCTTTTGTTTAGCTTATGAAAATTGTAATGCATAGTTGTATGTATCTAGTTTTGTATATGTCCAAAGCGCATTCTGCAGTCCTTTTATGTAAAAGTCAATAATTATTTTTGTATATTTGCATATTTTATATCTATATGGCTTTTACTTATAAATGCATTTATTTCAATTCAAAATCGGGTGTCTTTCAAAAGCTTGTGTACTCCCGGGAAAGCGGTGATTCGTTCACACTAATTTACTTATCACAAATCCGACGAGGTGAATATGTTAAATTATGCGTAGGCGTATCAAGCGAACGCCCATTATCTAATTTAACAAACACATTTAAATGAGTAGGTCAATCCTATCTTGGGGATGGATATCATTACATTACGAACGTTGGGAGGAGTGACCCCTACTGAGCAGTTGTTCTCACGTGTAGGATAATCTATAAATAGTTTTGGTAATTGTCTTTGCTTACAGTTTGCCAATAGGCCAAATAATTGAATATGATCCATTATATTGCTAAAGTAATTGCAATCATGATAACAATAATTGTCTTGTGCATATTTATGTTGTCTATGTCCCAACTGCAATGCAAGCAGCCAGCCACGATGTTCGATTCCATTACACAAATAATATGTGTGTGTGTGTGTGTGTGTGTGCGCGCGCGCGCGCGAACGTTATTATTAAATTATTTACGATACAATTTCTAATGTACATATGTAGTTCGTGCGAGTGCATGTTCTACGGTCCTTGCCGGTTTAGTTGAACGTAGCATCCGTAAACATGTCATACACGTTCCTGGAAGGTCGAATATTGTTAAATAACTCGCACATAAATTCATGAAACATGTTTACGCCGATGAGATATGAACCCATTGTGTCGCGTCGGTACGCACCGTGACGATGTCGTTGAGGTTTTTTTAAATCGTTGACCGTTTAACCTACTTCGGAGTACACTTGCGCAGTGGCGCAGTGCCAGAAGCATTTTTTTGAACGGCCATTCACCAGTTTGTTCTATTCTAATTCTAATTATCTACGTCGTAAGGAGCCACTGTTGGCTATGGTTTATGACGGGGTGGGTGCGTATGGTGTTATTGAGTGTTTGAGCCGCAGGATAGGAGACTGAAATCGTTTATGGTCTCAGCCTGGACCTGCGACTCGTTTAGTTTATTCCAGTCTACTATTGTCTTTACGAAGTATGAGTTTTTGAATTGGTCGGTGTGGGATGCAGGTACTATATAGCACCTGGTGTTATTGGTTGTTAGGTGTTGTACAAAATTTGAGGATACGTGATCTGGAAAATGTTTGGGTTGGATGCGTCTTTTATTTATTTTTTGGGGCCGAAAGTATGTTTCTGCGGGGATGGCTGGGATAGATCCCTCAGCTATTTTGTACATGTATTTGAGTCGTAGATCCCGACGTCTGCTTTGTAGGGTATTGAGTTTTAGGTCTATTAATATGTTTGTCATTGATCCTTCATGTCTGGAGTGGTAGTCGCCGGTAATGAAGCGAGCAGCACGGTGTTGTATACGCTCTAGTTTGTCTATGTCCCCCTGATGGTATGGGTCCCACACTATGGCTCCGTACTCTAAAGCAGCGCGCACAAGGGCAATATATGCGGTCCGTTTGTTGTTTATAGGACAGTGTCGTATGTTACGTCTTAGGAAGCCAAGTGTTGAGTTTGCTTTTTTAGTTGTTGTTGCGATGTGGGAGTGCCATTTAAGGTCGTCGGAGATAGAGATACCAAGATAGGGATTACAGTTTACACGTTCTAGGATGATGTTATTTAAGGTGTAGAAATAGTCAGTTTTATGTTTTACACTGAGGATGTAGCATTTGTTTGTATTGAAGTTCATACCCCAGTCCTTTGCCCATGTTTGGAGTTGTTTTAGGTCGTGTTGTAGTGCAATGTGATCGTTGAGTGTTTTGATTTCTCTATATAGTAGGCAGTCATCTGCAAATAGGCGGACTTTAGATTTTACTGATGATGGTAGGTCGTTTATATGACAGAGGAATAGTAGGGGGGCAAGTACAGTGCCTTGTGGGACGCCGGATTTGACGGGTACTTCTCTCGAGGTTTCGCCGTCTAGAACAACTTTCATAGATCTATCAGTGAGGAAATTTTCTAGCCACTTGAACGTGGTTCCAGTTATGCCATAGTGGGATAGTTTATGGAGGAGTTTTGTGTGGGGGACTGTGTCGAAAGCCTTGCTAAAGTCTAATATCGCTATGTCTACTTGAGTTCCAGAGTCGAAAGAAGAGAATAGGTCATGCGTGGTGGTTAGGAGTTGTGTTTCGCAGGAGAAGCCTGCTCTGAAGCCATGGTTTAGGTGTGTTAGGATGTTGTGCTCTTCTAGGTAGGTCATGATGTGGCGGTAGATTATGTGTTCGAGAATTTTGCATGGGACCGATGTCAGTGAGATGGGGCGGTAGTTTTCTGGTAGGTGCTTATCTCCTTTTTTAAATACAGGTGACACATTTGCTGTGCGCCAGTCTGACGGTAGGTTGCCTGTGTCTATGGATCTCTGGAAGATGTCTCGGAGTGCAGGGGATAGGGTGTCGGCACAGTTCTTAAGGACAGCATTGGGGATCTGGTCAGGGCCACATGCTTTATGTGGTTTAATGGACTTGAGTAATTTACATACTCCGGTGGTGTCAATTTTAATGTCACATATATTGGGGTGTTGTGGGGGATCAAGGTGTGGGGGCGCAGATCTGTCTTCTTTCGTGAAGACACTCTGGAACTGGTCCAGGAGGATCTCAGCCTTGTTGATTGATAAACAGTTATTATTTGTATCACTAACATTGACCAAGCACGGCAGAGGGACCACACGAAACGAAACGAAACAAGCGTTACTCAATCGGCATCGATAATTAATATATCCGCGACAAACCTCCTAGAAAAGTCAGTAGCGGTACTCGCGTCGTGCGACATTCCGCGTGGCTGCGCGTTGGCTCCTTTCAGGCGTAACCGTTGGATCTTGTGTAATGGCGAAGGTCTAGAACTACACCGGTCGGCGTGAGGAGCGAGCGTTACTCTCATCATGTCGCGGAACAGGTTCAGTTGGACCGGCGTCTGTGCCTTCTGCACACTTGTCATGTGTTTGAACACATGGGTAACATTGAACTTAACGACCAGCTCGGACATTCAGACAGGTAAGTCGAAATAGCTGAGCGCCGTCGACTTGATCTGCTGATGACATTTCCCCTTACTCGTGTAACTTGCTTATGTGGTGGCGTTTGTTCGGATAGGGTAGGTCTGTGGGCGTTTTAATGAGTACGTTGGCTTCGTTTCTGTATTTCCACACGAGGTAGCAGGCGGTGCTAAAGGGAACGAGGAGCACTGTGGCACAAAGTCATGTGGGAATGCTATGTGACGAGGACAGCACGCGAAAACTCGGAACAGATGAAGTTTTGATACGATAATTAAAGGAAATAAAAATAAGGCATTAGCTAAAATTCGACTAGGTTTCGCCGAGGTTGGGCTCGTTTTCAGAATAACTATATCGAATGCAACTAACGGGAGATAATCTACACCAATAAACATACATAGCAAACAGAATGCATGGAAAGGGTCGGACTGATGCGAGTTCGAGTCATAAGTGACGTCACATCTCGGCATCCCGAAAAGCGCGCCAAAA
>OZ023212.1:57602645-57652645 GCA_963995525.1 Escarpia spicata
TCTATATGCAAACTGGAGGGGGTCCATGTGGTCGGCCACAGACGTGATTAGATAATTCCATGCAAGTCTTTCCATACACTTACAAATGATAGACGTAAGCGCCATTGGGCGACAGCTATTAAATTGTCTAGTGCCATGTTTTTATGCGATCGGTATAATAGTAGACAATTTCCATGAACGTGGCATACAATGAGTGTTTAAAAGCCACTGGAAAAACCTAGTCAAAAAAGCGTTCGTATCAGCAACAATACAAGCATCGAGGTTAAGATTTTATTCTCCAGTAGCTTTGTTCGTGGAAATATTCGTTCGCATATCATTTCTTTTAACAAGGCTGTGATGGTATAGAAGCATCAGTGTGTTCTTTTCTATGAAAACCAATTAAATCGAGTGTCCATGTTAATCATCTAGCCATCTTGTTCGTATCCATCTACCCAAGCTGTTCATGATTCATCTAGTCACTCGTTTGGTCAGCCGTGATGCTGAAAAATCCGCATTCAACAAGCAGCTAGCGATTTCTCGCAAGATTGTCATACCAGCAACATGCAATTTTGAATCAAGGCATTTCGTCTAGATGCCTTACATGCATTTTTTTTTATATTTTTGGAAAAGGAAGCCATCCAGCTTTAGTGTTCTAAAAATTAAGATGCTACTCCTGGCGAAGTTATGCCACTTTGTATACACTAGGGGTAAAAATGTAAAAATGGAGAAAACGGCTGTTAAAGTTTTGCATACTCCATTTGCATGGCACAAATGATATAATGTTTGTAAGACATTCCAATTTGGCACACACCATGGATGTTACTGTGTAATTACATTGTAGAAGTACAAATTTGCTGTTTCAAAACTAAACAACGTTATAACACATTGTTCATGGTAGGGGCATGGTATGGGGTAAAAACGGAGAAAACGACTGTTTAACACTTTCATTGTTTATTGACACTGAAAGCATAGAAATACTGATCAGGCAACATTGAAATTTATGTTACAACAGCACACTAGAAGTAAAAAGCTGCTGCTGCAAAAATATCAAAGGTATGCGACACTACTTGGTAGGGGTACAAGATTAAGTAAGAAAACCGTGGTTTCGGTTTTGCATTGTTTATGTACATAGAAATACAGATTGTGTGACATTCATAATTTGGCATGCATTAATAAGTCTATCTACATTATGATACAACTACATCATAGTAGAAAAATATGATGCAGCAAAAATTAACATGTGACACATTGAACACGGGTGTGAAAACAAACAAAAACGGCTGTTAAGATTTGTCAGTGTTTATGTACATAGAATGTATAGAAATACTGATTGCATAAACATTCAAATTTGGTTCACATACCATGCATGTTATGGTATAATTGCGCACTAGAAGTAAAAAGCTGCTGCTGCAAGTGGTAAAACAATTTCAGATTGTACATGGAATAAAAAGTGAAAACAGCTGTACAAGTATAGCATTTGGCAAACATTATGTGTTATGGTAAACAAAGGTAAGTTGTTATTATTGACTTATATAGCGCTCAAAATGTAATGTTATTGCCGAGTTATGTTCCAGCATTGTTCACACCCTACCGAGCACGCTTTGGTGGTGTTGGCCCACCAATGCTCTTTCCCTTCCCCTTCCCCTTCCCCTTCCCCTTCCCCTGTTCTGGCACAGTTGTAGCAGCTGCTGCTGGCTTGGGGACACCTGGAAGAGGGCACAGAATGTCCTTCTGTTCATCAGACACATACTCCCTGATGGTGTCATATAGATACCACTGTCTCTGTTCACTCATGCCGGGAGCTGGCACAGCGACAGAGGCGGTGGCAGGCAAGGCACTAGCATTTCTCGTCAGCACTGTGAATGCTGTCTCAGGCGAGTCGAGCGTTGCCCTTACATACACCTTCCCGGGTTCCACAGCATCAAAGCGGAAATGCTGATACCCCTTGATCCCTGGTAGTAGCTTGAAGAAGGGGCTCAGGTGGGCATGCCAGTCCCCAACTAGCACGTAGCTTCTGCCGTTCTCTGTTCCAACCAGCTGGGCAGAGTTGATGCAAGCACTCCCATTCACCACAGACTGAAACTGGTCCAGCGATGATACTGCGTGGCGTCTGAATGCCTGCTTCAGAAGGCCAAAACATCCATCAGGGGCAAATTTGGTGTGTCCTGCTATCAGGAAATTCAGATTTATCCGTTTGTGGAGACCGATGGAAACCCTCCATGCACAGTACCACAGGACAAAAGGTTCTTGTTTTGTCCAGGGCAGTTGTCGCAGTGAAGGTTTGCTTCAGTCTCACCCAGGCCAAAATGCTCAAAAAAATTGTGAAGATACGAAATCACCGCATTTGACCCCTTCGAGATGAGATGGGCTTCGTCAATCAGAAAGTTCACCTGTTTAGGGACCCCCTCACAGCAGATGCCAAACAATCCAACTTTCCGTGGAACCAGAAAGTAGATTGGCCCTGGCTGGAGTGGGTCACTAGGCAGGTGGACTTGCTGCGCATAGTCAAAGCTGTAGTGCATCTCAATCTGACGGCTACAGGGAGGGCTAGCAGTCAACTCACCAATTCCCAGCTGGCGGCAGACGTCCTTCGCGCGGACAACCATCTCGTTGTACAGCGAACGCTCCTGCTGTACTACCAGGAGGTGTCGTTCCTGTTGACGGAGACGCTCGCTTTTGTCCGCTTCTGGCAGGTTGGCGCTCCTGTAGATGACTATGTTGTTTTTCTGACATACCCAGCAGAGGTCAGTCATCGGCCGGGCTGTCACGATGAATGGCAGCAGGGCCTTCCATGTCTTACGAAAACCAGTTTCGCTCATGATGCGATGGCCTGAAATATACATACCAAAAAAGTATTTAATAGAATACACAATACTAGGGCATGACTAGCAGTAAGTACAAAACATTTTGTAATATTTTAAATAAAAGCACAATTTTTTTCATGAACTTTCTTAAAATTTATTAAAATAAAAAAATATATAATTATCAGTTATATAATATGACACTTTTTAAAACATATGTTTTACTTTTCAATGCAATCTGCATAAAATAACATTTCAGTAATGATTATAATTAATTATTATAAATGAATGATAATAATACAAAGCATCAATGAAGAGGTGAGCATTTCAGTGAAATCTTGTAATAATCAGTATATTATTACATACCTAAATTCTGCATAGCTGTGTTGTAGACTGTGTACACTTTCACCTTCGTCTCTGATGATGGCATCAGCCTGATGTCATCCCGCTTGTTGCCAGGCACTCGTCCAGGCAGAACCAGAGCGTGGTCGTCTGCGTAGTTCGATATGAACGTAACGGTTCTCTTAGCGTCATCGAAACTGTAAGCCCTTAGGTTGTTATCGCGCCCAGCATTGCGCTTCTCCTTGGGCTGCAGGCCATTGTCACGGTACCACTTCAGCAGTGCAGTGAGTCGGTCATTGCTGATGCTATAAACATGCAATAAAGTTATTCCAGATGTGAGTATAGTACAATAGTCATGCTCACAAACAGCATTGTATCGACTTCAACACTGACAGTTTCACATCAGTCTTTGAACGATGTTAAATATTAGTTAGACAATTCTGCTAATAATCATGCCATCATCAGTATGTTGATGACTGTGCTGAAATTTACAGATATTCCCTTGCAGATAGTATCAAAATTAGGTTGACATACAAGGCGTATAATCACAAATTGGATATCATAAAAATATTATTATCATAAAGTTATAATAAAATTATTATTAAGTTTACCCGGTTAGGCAGTTATTAATGCGTAAACGTACAACAGAAACATTGACATGACAACAATGACTTACGCATGCAGGAACTTGAATGTGTTGACACACACGTGGCGACTCTCAACTGTGTACGTAGTCCTCGGGCGCACTCGCATCTTCTGAGACGCTTCCGATCGATGACTTGAGCATGTTTTCTCAGAGAAGTTCATCCCGCATGACAGTTTGCCGAGAAGAACCAGCATCTGATCACCTGACAATGCATAAAACAAAATCTAGCATAATCACCACTTTACAATAACATTTATTACTAGTAATAGTTAACAGTCAAAACATTATGTATGAAGAAATTGTGCACAGCTTGCTTCCTTGCCCACACAATTATAAAAAAATGTAATTCAAACTTAATCATAATGAATCAAAGTCCCATGCTGACATTAGCGTTACTTTTGTGCAAGACGATGTACTGATTAAGCCATAAGGTGGAATTTTTGACAATTTAAGAACTGCAAATGTTATGGGATTATAATCATGCAGATCCACTAATGCAGTGTCTTGGATCGGTAATCACACACAGCACCATAATGCTTATTTATCATCAGCATCAATGTACTGAAACACTTACGTGGAGTCATTTCTATCATGTCCAGCCGTTTCGACACCATTTCCTGCGGTGGAAACTGGGAGTAGCATGGGTTGCCGCCATTTAGCTTACATCCACACCTGCAAGTAAATCAATAAATACCATCAGTTCTTTATGAAACATAAAAACCATGTAAATCAAAACCAAGTAAAGTATATTGCATCATTATAACTACCAAACAAATTATTGCAAACCATTAATTTGAAAATCAAAATTGTTTAATAATTACATCTAAAATTTTAATTGGCTTTACTTGTGGCTGTCTATACCAAAGCATAACCTAGACTGTCACTATCATGTGACTATGGCAAAGGGCTAGGCTTATACTATGGTTAGACTATGTCTATGGGCAGCATAGACTATTTCCAGGCATATGGCTTGGTTATATGACATGGCTATGCCTATGCTACGGGATTGGCTAAACCTACGGCTGCTCAACTGAAACGTGCTTGTAGATTAATAATTGTCTAAGACTAAGACTACCGGTAACTCACTAAGACTAAGTCAGTACATCACGAGTCTAACTAAGCCTAAGGCTAAGGCTAAGCGCAGAGCCAGAGTGGCAGAGATTCATAATGATGCAACGCAACAAACCTAAACGCTGTAGCTTTGACGATGTCCTCTTGCTCCTGTAGCACATATTCTGGTAACGCCATGGCCCGTTCAACAGCGACATCCACGTCGCTTCTCAACATGTCGAATTCGTCGCCGTCAGCTTCGAGTTCGATATCTGCTCCCTCCATGACAGCTCCAGGGGCGTCATCGATCGACTCGCTGTCAGTGTCACTGTCGGCTTCGCTCGAGTCTTGTTTCTTGTTCTTGATGTAGTAATCCCTTTACAGCTGTTCACAGCTAAACTGGGATTTGTGCAGTGCGTAACGTCAGGGCAGTCGAACAAAAAGAGAAAAAATTGTGTAGAAGGTTGTTCAAATTAGAGAAAGAAAAAACAATGAAAACCAACAAAAAACAAACAAAAGCGCGGATAAAAACAAGTGGTGCACTATATACATAATTTTGTAGCTTTAAAGGATGTGGACGCCATGCAAGGGTTGCATTTCCCTGATGGCTGGCATGGCGACACACAGGAAGGCTGGCAGTGATGGCGTGATGTGTAGAACAGCAGATGGTGGTAGTCTGTTCCATATGGATGCTGCTCTGGGGTAGAATGCATATTTATATGCATTGATGGTTGGAATTATTGTGTTGGTATATTTAAGTGGATGGTCGATTCTGTTGGAGATATGTGTGGAATGCTGGAAACATGGCGGAGGGCTGATGTTGACCATGTGGTAGTGGATTTTGTAAAACATTGATGCTTGTTGAATGAGGCGGCGTGTGTGGAGCGAGTCCCAGTTGAGTTTGTTTATGAGTGGTTTAATATGTGTTTCCTTTCGGTAGTCGGAGAAGATGAATCTTGCAGCATTTCTTTGGATTTGTTCTATACGGTTAATTTCTGTTGCTGTGTTGGGATTCCAGACTTCACTGGCATATTCAACTTGTGGTCGGACAAGGGTTTGGTAAGCTGTTTCTTTGACATTTTGTGAGCAAGGTGACAGTGTTCTTCTTAAGAGTCCAAGTGTGCGGCTGGCTTTGGTGGTTATTTTGGTGCAGTGGTCATTCCATCTTAGGTCATGTGATATTGTGACTCCAAGGTAGTCGTGCTTTTGAACATGGTTTAGTGATTTTCCCAGTAATGTATATTGATATAGTTTGGGGTTTCGTTTGCGTGTGATGGTGAGGACTGCACATTTCTTAACATTGAAATTCATTGACCACTTCTTAGTCCACGTTGTGAGGGTTTCTAAATCGTTTTGTAATATATGTTGATCGTTTCTGTTATTTATTTCTCTGTATAGGATGCTGTCGTCTGCAAAGAGTTTGATTGTTGAATTTATTTGTTCCTTGATGTCGTTTATGTATAGAAGGAATAGGACCGGCCCCAGGACAGATCCCTGAGGAACTCCGGAAGTGACATTTGCCCAGGAAGAATGTGTGCCATTGACTGAAACAGATTGTATACGGTGGGATAAGAAGCTATTAATCCAGCCAAGAGTGTTGTTTCGGATGCCGTAGTAGTTTAATTTATCTGATAGGTGGTGATGAGCAACTTTATCAAACGCTTTACTGAAGTCTAGTAAGATTACATCAGTCTGACTTTTTTTATTTAGTGTTTCTGACCAGTCATTAGTTGAGTTTATGAGTTGTGTTGTAGTTGAGAGGCAGTTCCTGAATCCATGTTGTTCATTAATAAGGATGTTATGAGTGTTAAGATGTTTGGCGACATGACTTAGGATTATGTGCTCCATGATTTTACAGCACAAGCAGGTCAAGGATATGGGTCGGTAGTTGGAGGCGTCTGATTTTGGACCGCTCTTATGAATTGCTGTAACTAGTGCTTTGCGCCACTGTTTTGGGACTGTTGCTTGGTTATAGGATTGCTGGAATAGACATCTAAGAGCTGGAGCTAGTTCATTTGCAACAATTTTAAGGAAACGGGGTGACATTTCATCAGGACCGCATGCTTTTGATGGGCTTAGGCTAGATAATTGTTTGGCTATGCCGGCAGTTGTGATGTGTAAGTGAGGAATGGAGGTATATGGAGATGGACCTTTACTGTGCATTTGTGTATGTGTCTGCTTATTAAAAACACTTTGGAAATGCCTGTTCAATGCCTCCGCCTTATCATGATCTGTGCTACACATTTTATCAGAAGTTTTAAGTGTTGGGATTCCTAGGTTTTCTGTGCGAGTGACCAGAAAGATTTTGGGTTTGCAGTCATATTCTTGCCAATTATGTTGTTGACATAATCGTGGTGTGCTGAGCGGATACATTTGGTAACATAGTTGCGATATTCACGGTAGGCTTTCCAATCTGATGGGGTGTTTGTTTTATGGGCTTTTGAGAACAATTTATCACGTTTTCTCATCTTATGCTTGATTTCAGATGTTATCCAAGGTAGATTTCGTTTTCCTTTAGTGAGTTTTGATGGAACATTGTCATCCACAATTTTGTCCAGTCCATTTCTAATTGTTTCCCAGTTTGTGTCGACTGATTGTTCTTCAGGGTTTGAGGCTAAGAAGTTGTTGACGAAATCATGTACTTTGGTTTGCAGTGTTTTGGGGTCAATTCTGTCATAGAGGTATACCTTTCTTTGTGGTTTCTTTTGTAACTTAGGTTTCATGTTGATATCAAACAGTACAATGCAATGGTCAGAAATGCCTGGAAGCACCTGTATGTTGTCTATGAGATTAGGGTTTGATGTAACCAGAAGGTCCAGGATGCTATTTGAGACAGGTCTTGTGGTGCTGGTAACTAGTTGAGAAAGCGAGTTATCAAGTAAGAAGTCGATGAATTTCTCGTGCATTGCTTTAGTGTTAGTGTTTGTTGTCAACCAGTCGATCCAGTTCATATCTGGTAGATTGAAGTCCCCTCCAATTATTAAGTTTGGGTGCTGGCGTGGGTTTTTATTGATAGCCTTGGCTACTGATGAGATTAAGGTGTCTAGTGACTGAGTTTTGTTGCCTGGTGGTCTATAATAACTGGCCAGATATAGCGGTTTAGAGTTTCTGAATTGCACGCTTGCCCAGATAATTTCGCAGTTTTCGCCTAATTCAGGTTCATCAGAGGTAATGAGGCAGTCTTTGGTGGCAATAAAGACTCCTCCTCCATTTGCATTGCGATCTTTGCGGTAGACAGTGTAGTTTTCTGGGAATAGTTCATATGTAGCCATATTGCTATCTAATTTGGATTCACAACCCAATATGAGTTCTGGTTGGTGTTGGTCGATTGTTGCACGGAAGGCAGCTTGTTTAGTCGCGCTTTTGATACTGTTACAGTTTATGATCATTGCCCTGAGGCCATGTTTTTTGTTTTTGATGGTAGGCGTGTTGCGAGTACCAGACGAACCTTTGGATGGAGTTGAGGTTTTTGGGTGCATATTATCTTTATCTTTTATACAATCATTGTCATTAGTGTCATCAAGTTCAGGGAGCAGTGAAAAGGGGTTTGTAGTGGCGATTGATTGGGTTTGAGATATTGACGAATCAAAATTTGGAAAACCACATTGGCAGCAGATCCATGAGAAGCTTGATATGTTTTTCATGATGCTGTAGTCAATTTTGGTGGTGTCTATGCATTTGGTATGGTACCAGAGTTCACATTTATCGCACAGGAGTGCTCTGTCATCTTCCTTTACTTCATATCTGCATACTCCACAAGGATATAAAGATTCAGAGCTATGGAGACTAACTGGTCCAGGGTTTGTTTCGATTTGGCCAGCGAGCAGTATGATCAATAACAGATGATAATGGTTGGCTTTGAATTTCAGGATTTGGGGACAGAAACGGGATTTCTGTTTAGAGATTATATAGAGAGCTATACTCCACTTGCCAACACTTTCGCTGAAATTTAAGGTGTTGCTGACGTTAGTAGTATCGTTGAGCGCTTCCTCAATATGGGAATTACCAATCATATGAGGCTTATGGCGAAAGGAAGCCAGATTTGTGTCAACTTGCGGGCTAGGATATCCTGATTTGGACATACTGTCACCTGTATTGGAGCTGTAACTCTTGTTTGGGGCTGTGAATACAGCAAAAATCCCGAGTAGCAGTAACAGAGTTGTCATGTTGAGAGTTGGGAGAATTTTATAATGTTTATGCTCACTAAACAAATGGAGCGTTCTAACCGTAGATTTTTAATAGGTATAAAATTGTTTTATTGTAGTGCTGTAATTTAATGCACTTAAAATATTTGCTTGTAAAAACTTGCCTTTATATGAGTTAAAGATACAGTAAATATAAACTAAAAAATATAAACCATGAATTCTAAAGAAATAATGTGCATGTGCAGGGCTTGATGGCTTGTGCAAACAACACAAATAGTCAGATAGTAATGTTATTTTCGGTTCTGGGCCGACTCAGAACCTCTGGGTATTTGAACGTAGGACAACGTATACTCCTTCCACAGCCGTGCTAATGCACTTTCGTCGTCGACTGGTGCATTCAGCACGCGCAGTAACTCATCGGACATCGTTTAAGTTTCCTTTAACGATCGATTTAACATAACTTCTAATTCGAAAACACTGACCTACGATTTGACAACTCGGAAAATGGCGTGTTTGTTTTGATTCTAGTTGCCAAAATGCGCATGCGCGGTTGCGATCACCCAATCAAAATGAGTAGATGCTCATTATTATGCAAAAATCGTGAAAAGGTGACTGCTTATTGGTCGTATTTGAGCTATTTCTGTACCGAGAACGTGGAGATGTATTTATGCATCTGAAGCATGACGTCAATGCCTTTCCGGTGATACCGAACAAGACGGGGCAACCCCACAGCAAAATGGCGAACTACGTCGGAGAAAGTCGATCAAATTCCTTTTGTTTCAGTAATTTTATGGCAAATGATCGACAGGACTCATTGTAAATTGCACTAAAAGACACCTTTTATTAATAAGTATGACATAAGATGCGTACATACTGTTAGATGAGATGCTAAAAATTGCATTTCTTTAAAAAAAAAAAAAATCACTATAGACACCATATTTAGCTTTTGAACGGCTCTCACGCGAAATCTCAAATCCCGACTTATCACCGATTTGGTCGGCCGGGGTCACATATGTATGATGATCGCGTCCAATCTGGCAGTCTATGACTCCTAATGCATATAATCATAGACACTGTTGCAACACTCTTCGTTGTGCTAACAATGGTCTCTGTGTAGATGACAGTTATTGTGCTCTGTGGTACATATTGTGGTAAAGTCGTTGATCCTGAGCCAGCCCATCGAAGTATGATGTCTTGCTCGGGTGGATCGGTGTGGCGCACTTGGTATGGGTGTGGTTGGGGTTTATATACAGGGCAGGGGTATTGGTGTGCAGTGGTGTGTGCAAGGGGTAGTGGGTGGGTGTCGATGAGCAGTGCTACCATCTGGTGACTACCATATTCCTCCCTCCTTATGACGTTTGATCGCCAACCATATATTCAATTTGAACTCCATTTTAAAACTTAATATAATTATGTAAGTAATAATTAACAATTTTGTCAATCAAACAACCTAGTCAATTTAATAAACCAATTAATTTAATAATCGTTAAATAAGTATACACCGTGTATAATGAACGTATTACCAGTGTTTGTTATGGACAGGGTTAGTACTATAAACATTCAAAAACTAAAACTCTTCATAACATAGTAATGTGGTGGGAAACGAAATGTTGTTGCACTAGTCTTATTTGACCAGGCAGTGCAAGTGCAGGGTTCTGTTGACAGCATAAGGGGGCTGATGCCCGGCTGTCGTGATATTTGCATTCTATACCTTATAAAACGCTTGTGCGTTGAGGGTGGCCACGCGAAGCACTACCCAGCTTGGCAGATTGCGTAGTGCTGCAATGTACCGTGCCTGATGCACCAGCTCATATGGGTGTCCGTTGTTATGACCCCGTGGTGACAACAGGGGGGCATCTGTTTCCAACACCAGTCGGTATAGGTCGATCTGTCGTGCCAGTTCGCTAAATCCTGGCGCGGACACCGACTTGTTGGTGATTCCAAAGACACTGTTGGTAAACTGCCGTACCCACTGCCTGTAGTCTGCCAGACTACCGGTGAAACAGTGCACATGTATAAACTGGCGTTGATGTGTGTGCTTTTCTAGTATTGCCAGAGCTTCGCACATGACACTCGAGAAAGGAACGCGTGCGTTCCCACGCAGGTGGAGAACCAGCGGCTTTTCCAACTCCTTAGCCAAGGCAATATGCTTTTCTAGCAATAGTCGTTGGCTGGGATGCGAATGTAGTGGCTCCGTATAATCGAGGCCACATTCGCCTATCGCCGCGCTGTCAGGACTGCAGATCTTGGCTTGCACCCTGTCCCATGATTCACTATCAAGCGACTTTGCCAGTCGAGGGTGAACACCGTATGTGGTTTTTATAACCACCGTCTGATGACTGACGGTGACCCCCTTTATGACTGGTCGCAACCAGTCGTCTGGAAAGACGCGGTTATCCACCACTGCGGTGAGGCTGACCTTACTATCACCTCGCCAGAGGGAGAAGGCCGTTTCCCACGCTGGGACAGGTTCCGTGATAAAATCAAATGGAACAGCAGTTCTCTCCTGGGTCCCTGTCTCCTGTTGTTTCCTCGCCCTCGTCTCCCTAGCCTGCAGTAATTGTAGGTGGCAGTGGGCATCCATGGCGAACTCCGTTATAATGGGAGTGTGATGTAGTGAGGCAGACGGGACTAGCCATTCCCTGAAGATGTCCTGCTTATGGGGTGGCATCTCCGCCAACATCCTGCCCATGCTGTCCCAGTCGAGGAGCGCCACTGGGTAATTGGGTGGAATCAGCTGGATGTTGACGGCAGCGATAGGTCGGCCTATCATCTCAGCTACTTCGGCTAGCATGACCCGCATGGCCATGTTAGATCGGGAACCTTGCTTTGGGTACCATCCTCTCTTTCTAAATAGGACGACTAGTTCCCCAAAGGTGTGAATGAGGGCCATTCTCCGTGTACTCTCGAGGAGTTCGATCATGGAGTATGCCCACCTAGCAAAATGTGGGGCAAACTCTCCTTTTTGCCTATCCTCCACAGAATGCTCGGCCAGATGCGCCCGTAGGGGAGGTATGGCGCCAAACTGCTGCTCACACAGCCAGCAAGCAGTATCCGGATGGAAATGCCAAGGTAAATGTGTTACCTCGACATGGAGTCGCATGCAATTGGTGGTTACGTTACACACGGTGCACTTTCCTAGCCCAGCTTGCACCCTTCTCCTCTTTCTGGGTGGGGGCATTTCGGCAGTAGACGACGCATGTTGCGCCGCCTCACTCCCCCTCCGTCGTGACAAAGTTTTCTGTTGTGAAGGTGCTGGTGGTAACTGTGGACTGTTGTCCGCCACCGTGTCACATTCATCATTAAAGGAGACGGGGGGTGGGGGGTGGGGGGCATTTAATAATTGATGCTTCTACAACCAGTGCCTTGCTCATAAATGGTTTAATGCGAGTGAACGTAATAAACATTCTTTGAGAAAGGCTATGATGGTAGAAGCATACGTCCGTTATAATTTATGGAAACCAATTAAATCTTCACTGTCCTCAAATATATCGCCTATCCTCCTTAAAGTACATTACAATATATTCATTGTTCGAAAAGTAGCTCGTTTGGTCGGCCATGATGCTAAAAAATCCGCGTCAGCTTCAGCAAGATTGTTGCACCAGCAACATGCAATTTTGCATTTATTTAAGACCAATAATTTCATGCCAATCTGCCTTACTACTATAGGTCTGCGGATTGTGTAGCATGGCTTTGTAATGTAACGCCGAAGAGTGTTTATCTTTTTATTTGGTAATGGATTCCCAAGAACCTGTCAAGCTTGCATAATTCGTTTTGACACACACCGAAGTTGTCATGTTGCGAACCAGATGGGCTTGACTATGTACGACTAATACATTTATGTCTGAGTCACCCGCCATCTGTATATACTTTTCATTAAAAATGAATGGTGTTACTCTATTGCCAACCGATTATTTACTATTGATTACACCGTCATATATATTAATGTGTTTATTAAAACATGTTTACTGTTACACGTATGATGATCGCGTTTTATCAGATTGATTTGATTGTTGCAGAAGGAACAGGACAAGAGGAGTTCGGGCTTGATGACGCCACAGCGTCATCGAAGATTACCACGAATATCAGCCATGTGAGTTTACAATATCTGGACAGCAAAGAGTACACAGAAGCGAACAACTAAACTGATTCGAAAACTGAGAGAACATATTTTTGAAAACCCCTAAAAGGGACGTTTTAAACTATTCGAGTATTGGCATACGTATTTGTTTCACACGATACGATATGTTTTAATAACGCCAGAAACAAGGAGGCCGAGAGGAGATCAAATAGATTATGATCTATTGGACAGTTATGAAAATAAGTATCTAAAAAATAAAATAATAAAGGCAGACACATTAGTGGATACAAAGTAATATTATTGAAAACTCATAATGGATTATTTATAAGATAATATATCCATTCTCACGGGGACGATAAATTAGTGGAACACATTATCTATTAATTGTTAAAATACAGTGTGAATATATTTACACTTATCTTGTAGGATTAGAAATATAGTCGGACTCACAATAAACCAATGGCTGCTTCGTTCACTTGCCTTAATCGCTTTAGATGACAATCTTTGTAAGTGTTATTAAACGTAAACTGTTGACAACATTGCACTGAATTACGTCATTGTTGCAGGACGTCACAGTCTGTATTTCACCTTCAATATACTGACTAATCCCTGGTCCATTACGTTGCAAACATGCGGATTTGTTGATTTATTGTATGGCAAAGTACTGTTGCTTTAATGTAGACACGTTACCAAATATTGTTTAAGTTAAAGTTGTGTCAATTTTGGTAGGTTGGAAGAAAACATAATAGCTGAGAGAATTAAATGTCACAATCCTCGAGACTATAGGACACTAAAGGTCGACCTGGTAGAAGTGTTCAGAGTTATTAATGGTTTAGAGAGTATATCTCCAGCTGACGTCTTCGTCATTGAGAATACTGTAACAGGGGGTACCCTTTGTATTACAGTGTTTACCCGGGCATATGACGAGAGAGGCGGGCCGCCTCGCCGTTTTTCTATGCCGTCTCGCCCAAAAATTGCCAAAATATGCCTAGGATAATGCTGAATGATGGATCTAACTCACTGAGATATCAAAGTTGGGCAAAACTAAAGTTATAACGACGAAATCGAGGTAGGTCCGGATTAGAACACAACTCACAAGTGTCCACGACGTGCACAAGTATATTCAAGTTCAACTGTTATAGTTGAACTAATGTTCTATGCCGTTTTTAGCAAAATACGGAAAGTGATTCGTAAAGTATGTTTGTGCTAAATATATAGTACATTTTCCGACTATATTCAAGAGTAAAGGTTAAAACATACTTCAGAATGCAGAATTGTTAAGCTAGTTATAATATCTCCGGGAGAGAATGTCCCCGAATCCCCCTAGCCACACTTCGCACCTGCGGCGCTCGCGTATCACACCCCTGCTACCTTGCCCATCATTTTACCCAGGGGAAACACTGCCCTTATAAAATAACTAAAAATCAATCAAGATTAGATTTTATAAAGTTTTTATTCACAAGAATAATTGTTGTCCGTTAATTATCTAAATTATCCAAAGCGGCAGCCATGTCAACCAGAAGAAATTGTTTTAAAGATAATATTGACAAATACGTAAAGAATGCGTCGGAGGATTATACGAATTCACGTATTACCTTTTTTGTCAATTCCCTTCTTCGTCAACTCCTCAATTACACGGTAGAAGGCGAGGATCTAGGTAAATCAAAGTAAGGTAACTATGGTATGCTTTTGTAGGGTGAACGCAATTCAAGTTTGACCTACATATCTGGAGCCACATTATTTCATGTGCAACCACGTTACAAAAACGTGATCGCCAAGCCCCGACCTAGAGAAGGTAAGACCATCGCAGATGTGGCACTTGTATGAATCACGAGAACTGAGTGGATTTCACGGCACATCTGTGAGTTTGTTCGATCCTCGCGGCACACTGAACGAAATATTACCATATCAATATCTAGTATATACATCACCCACTACGCACTGGGAGGAAGAGCGACAACTCATAGTTTACATGAATGAACACATTATGAGATGCCCCTAACTAATAAGTTTCATAGTGCTGATATATTTATGTTCCGCTGCGTGCGCAGGTTTCCTGACGATCGGCATCCCGTCCATCAAGCGTCCGACAGGCGACGTGTACGTGCTCGACACGATCGAGTCGATCCTCAACACGACTTCGCAGCGAGACCGAGACCGGATCATCATCGTCGTCTTCCTCACAGACTTCGACGTCGCCTACAACAAGAACCTGTCGGCGACGATCGTCCGCCGCTATGGCCGGCACATCGAGAGTGGCCTGATCCACGTCGTGTGTGTGGCCCGCGACGTCTACCCGCCACTCGCCAACCTCAAGCGGAACTTCAACGACGCCAAGGAGCGGGTGTCATGGCGCTCGAAACAGGTCCCAGGCTTTATGCTCAACGTAATCGTGCAGTTTCTGTTTTTAATTCCAGCAAATTCGTGGTCCAGACTGTTTTCCAGGGAAGACTGGTTACTTTACGTACTCCCTAAAATATACATACAATACTTCAGAAAATAAAAACTTTGTATTTCGTACATGACACATTTGGTTACTCCATAGAGACCGATAGTTTAGTTAGTTTCTCTATTGAATTATTTCACTGAAGTATGCAATAGTGTTTCTTCTTCCTTATTTAAACACATTTTGAAAGATACGTTTTAGTACGGTTGTATAATTAAGGTTATGATTACGTCACGTCTGTCCACGAACCGCGAAATAGAATCTTTTGCAAGCTATGGCACGCACGTAAAACTAAGCACAGATACAAACTAAGCTAAATATTCGTAGCAGGAGACTACGTAATGTAAACGTCTGTTCTCTTGTGCGCAGGTCGTCGACTTTGCGCTGATGTTCCTGTACGCGCCGAACATTTCGCGCTACTACATTCAGATCGAAGACGACGTGAGATGCGCCAACGGGTTCGTTCCGTCCATCGAGCGATTCCTCAACAATCTGGCCGCGCGGCACCGCAACTGGACGCTTGTGGAATTCTCGTCGCTCGGCTTCATCGGCAAGCTGCTGCGCTCAACCGATCTGCGCACGTTCGCGCACTTCCTGTTGCTCTTCTATCAGGAGCAGCCCGTCGACTTCCTCATTAACATGTTCCGAATGTCGATGGTTCAAGGCGAAGTGATCTTGTGTCGGCCTACCCTTTTCCAGCACGTAGGGTTGAAATCGTCGCTGCGGCTCAAGAAGAAAGACAATACGTTGAATGACAAATTCTTCGACGACGGCACCCACACGCAACCCAACAACCCGAGTGCGGTCGTAGCGTCCTCCATGGATGCCCAACGAGGCTACCCTCCACAGGAAGCGTACAGTGGCGACAAATACTTCTGGGCGCAAAACCCGCACAACGACAGCACCGTCGACGTGACGTTCAGCGACCCCGTGCGACTCAGTCGGGTTGTTGTCAATACTGGTGACAGCACGCATCCTCAAGACATTCTCCGGTCCGGGTTTCTGGAGGCGTGCACCGGCCCGCGCAGGACAGCGGTAGGTGGGGGCTGTTTCGGTAGCCAGCTCGTTCAACTCGGCCAGTTCGTCAAAGGCAGCATCGATGCCACGGTGCCGCCATCAACGGAGCCTGTCCATTCACTGCGCGTGCGCGTCACGCGTGCACAGGACACGTGGATCGTTTTCCGTAGCATCGCAGTGTACGAACTGCAAAGATAAGGGCGGCTGAGGCAGTGGCTAAATTAACAACTTAAGTACAACTCTGTATTGTTATTGCAGCCTCTGAGAACGCCAATACACAATGTTCCCACTATGGGTCTTACATCGGGTTGTATGAAATTGTAAATACTTGTTATCCAAGCTATAACAAAACGTCCAAATTAGCACAAATTAGTAGTGGGAAATCTCATCTCCACCCAACAGATCCCATGATGGAAGGAGTAAGTAATAGTAACCCAGATTAATTTGAAGGAGGTTTAATCACGGTAACAACACTTAAATATTATTAATATTTGTTCCGTTGGTGGCGCCACCTACGAAATATATTCTACTTGATTTGTTTCTACCGAATCCTACACCAGACCTCATCAGACGTGATCATAAAGACAAGAACTACTTAAATTATATCGCACAACCCAGAACGTTCTCCTGCCATAGTATTGACATGGCATGTATGTGTTTAGAAAAGTTATTCAGGTAAATTTATGCTGCGGTCTCTATTTCTATGGCGGTATCCCTAGAGTGTTTTTGTGCCGCTTTCAGGTGGGTCAACTTTCTACTCCAAGTGTATTCCTTACACGTTGGCGTGTCAAATCGCAAAGGCGTAGCGTATTATTGCCTTATTTATTATGCATATTATATATGGCTGTGATATACTAGTTGGTGTGCTACTCTAGTAACCATATACAAACCACGATGTTTATGGACGATTCGTAATGTGTCTGCGGAAATATAATAATTGCTTGTGTTTCCTGTGCTAGGGATGACAGTTTTCTCTCCACGGTTGTAATTGATGCCTATAGACACACGAACCTACTTCAATTTGGTATAAATCGAAGATAAATGTAATAATCTATAAACACGTTTCACTCATTGACAACAATTGTCAACACAATTTAAAAGAGGCCCTACTACGTGAACGTGTGTACGCCATCACTAAAACGTGGTGTCATGTGTGTTTGTGTCAAACGAAGGGAAGAGGGTGCATTTGGCATGTTTTAAAAATATCCGTTCTCTATGTAATTTTGTAAGGTACATTACACTACAGTGCAACACGCTTATAACGAACACGGATACAACGAATTGACGGATATAACGAAACAATTTCTTACGTACGGATTTTTTTCCTATCTTTTCCATTATGAGCGTTCACGCATACTACGAACACCTTTTCCCGAACAAATTTCGCATACATTTTGTTTACTTTTAAACATTGCCGTTTGAACATTGCAAATGATTAAACTTGTAACGGGATTTAATATTTTTTATATCATAATAAATATAATAATCCTTTCTACAAATATGCCGCTGGATATACCCAAGGTTTGTTTTTAGTTTTTGCGTTAATGCCGTTTGAACATCGCGAATGCTTAATCCTGCAATGTATCTGCGGCCGCGGAAATAAGGTTGGGCATTCGCGATGTTCAAATGGCAATAATTCAAAAAGTAAACACAATTCCTGTGTACATCCAGCAACATCCTTGTAGATAAGATGGTTATCTTTACGATGATGTCAAAGATATTAAATTCCGCGAATGCAATTCCAGGTAAAGCCTTAATTAGCAACCCACACCATCGCGCGCCATGCTAAAAGGCTGGAGGGGGGGGGGGGGGGCACAAAAACTTCCACTGGCGGCCGAACCAAATGTAGACTTTTTTGTCCCCGCGAGGTCGTAGGTTCAGTTTATTGTAACCTGAAAGGGGCACATTTCCATAGGTCTGGGGCCACCCAGTCCTCTCTTGATCCGCCTATAATAACAGCCATTGCACGATCATTTCATGGTGGCTATTCAAATATATTACAGTGTTCCCTCAAGGTAAAATGATGGGCGAGGTGGCAGCAGGGGTGGGGTACGCGAGCGCCGGATCCGGCGGCATGCCCTCCCGGAGATTTTTTAAAAATAACTTTGAAATTGTGCATTTTTAGGTATGTTTTAACCTTTACTCTTGAATATAGTCGGAATATGTACTATATGGTTAGCACAAATATATCTTATGGATCACATTCCGTATTTTGATAAAAACGGCATAGAACATTAGTTCAACTAATAGTTGAACTTGAGTATGCTTGTGCAAGTTGTGGGCACTTGTGAGCTGTGTCGAATCCGGACCTATACCAGCATTCTAATTTATTTGTGGGCGCATACTATAATTGTAAAATTGAGCGCAAAAGACATCTTAGTTCAGCTACCATTTTCTTTGTTTTTTTTCCGAGTTCCACATGTCTCCCAAACGCAGTTACCGTTTGGACGCCATGTTACATGAATGTCTAGATTTCTAGTATGTTGAAACTCCACAGGCCGCACCAGATATCACATCACTGGTAACTTTCAAGCAGCAGCAGTTGGGAGGCTGGGCAGCAGACTAATCCTACAGTCCACGCCACATAATATTTAAGGACAGTGAAGAGTTTTTCGCCACATTTTTATTCACCATTTACATGGTTTTTAATTATATTTCGAAAAGCCGGCATCGCGTCACGCGTGCGCATCAACAAGATAACAAACCTGTCAGGCGTCACCATTGGAGACACAGGGGATCCCGCGGGAATATTCCGTGATTGGACAACTGACAAGTGATGCCATTGACTTTGTCCAAAGGAGTTAATTCTAAGAGGTAAATCTTAACCGGCTCTGAGCGACATTAAGACTGCTAAACGATGTTGCTACAAATCTGCGAGTTATGGTGTTACGTCGCGCCGCTCGCCGACGCTGAATACATCGCGAAAGAACAAAAAATGCGCGCACGAAACAGCTACGATTCGGCATTTCTGGCATTTTTTGGGCGAGGCGGCATAGAAAAACGGCGAGGCGGCCCGCCTCTCTCGTCATATTCCAGGGAAAACACTGAATTATTATATCTTAGTGGAAACAGAGATTATTTATTCTAATATGTGTTGGGGTGTTGTAACTGTAATGCAAACGTGTGCGATTTATGAACATTAAACATTGCTGCTCTAATTTAAATTAAAGTGGCACAATTTGATTTTTAAATGCATCTACGATTATAGTCTATACATCACAATCGGTTTCCCACATTAAAGGTAAAGGTAAGTTCTTATATAGCGCAGTATCCAGTCCTCAGGACTGGTCAAAGCGCTTTACACTTTACTCCCTGGCAGACATGTTCAATCGAACACCATCTCGACATATCTGGGAAGCATTCAGCCACGCTGCAATTAATGCGTGAAGACTATTCGTACACTTCGTACACAAATATCCACCACTGTCTATAGCCAGGTACTCATTCTTACAGCTGAGTGAACTGAAGCAATGTTGAGTAAACGATCTTGCCCACAAGGTTCGACACCGCGGACTGGATTTGAACCCGGGTTCTCTCAGTCGAGAATCCGAAGCACAACTAGTTCCCTCCAAGCGGAACTAGTTCCTCCAACCGGTACGCTTTTGTCTCAGCGAGCGGTTGTTGGAATGACCATTTGGTACAGTTGACGTACGTCTTTATATTAGCGTGAATGTTGCAATTGTATGAAAGTTACATTTCGTTTAATTATAGTCAACAAATGTGATTATTTCTGACATCAGGTATTTGCATGCATTTGAACGTGGGTGGGTAGCAGGAACCTCTCTCCTATTCGTCGTCATAAGTCTGACAAAGCGACATTCACAACGACGGTGAAGGCTTTTTGCTCCCCCCACGTACAAATGTATATACTCACCTGATGTCAATCTTGCAAAATGTACCTTCAATTTAGCCCGAACCGAATATTTAGGGTTCGGGCATATTTACGTTTAAGAATATTGCGTCATAGCTCACTTTTGAGGCATAAATAGCGCCTCGGTTTGCATCAACATACGCCGCTATATCGCTCATTTTATGAGCGTGATGCGGTAATACAAGACCACAGCGGTGCAGATTAGCGCAAATCGGGTCGTTGTTTGGGCTTCAAAAGTGCGCTAAGACACAATATTTTCGTAATGTAAATGGCATCAGAGCCCTCACATAATATCTGGGCCCAGATGTGATACCACAGCAACAGTTGAAGAATTGGTTACTTCAGGAAATCAGGCTAATGTGTGTTTCCAATGTGGGACCGTTGGCTAAAACCTTGATGGTTTGCTGTACAAGCACTTCTTTGAAAATGGTGCATCAAGTGCAGCTTACACACAGGGATCAATATTCCCCGTACTTCAACTGCCGCCCACTATCACAGCCGCAGGATCAATTCTCAGAACCAACAGTGGAAAGGATTCAAGAAAACTCTAAAAGCTGGAATGTCAAATACAAGTACCATATTCCAAAGACGACTAATCTCCCAGCGACACGAGCCCGTATGCGGTCGGTTATCCGTTGTGTGGGGCAGATTGTTCGCTTGTGAAAATCAGTGGGAAGATCCCCGTCCCTGGAGAGGCGGCGGCACGCATTCTGGTGGTTGCAGATGCCCATCCTGGATTTGCAGGCTCTGGAGCAGGTTGGGCAAATAAGTTATACAACATGAATTACGTGTACCCCCGTAAATTTCAGTGAGACCTACGACCACTTGGCAATATGCGAAAATGACAATGTTTCACAAAATGGATTTTGGTGGACTTTTTTCTGGTAACATAAACATACAGTAGAATCTAACAATGCCACAAAACTTACTAGTGCAATTTGTTTGAGATTCGACCATAGATTGAATGAACTAATTTACGTTTACGTTGTAAGCCTACTGGAAGGTCCAAATCCCACTTAACAAAATATAATTCTATAGAATGAAATGTCATATAGAATCCTACACAATTCAACAGTATTCTATAACATGTCTGTGACCATTCCACATTCCTATATAATTATCTAGTCCCTTTAATTGATATAGAATTATGTAGAATATTATATATCATTCTATAGAGACTTTCGAGGCTATATTTGGCGGAGATGTAAAAAAGTGGATAAACAAGTGGAATTACTGATTGATAAGTATTATTTTTGCCTTAATATCATTCATAAAGTTGCAATAAACATATATTGAGTAGCAGTTGTGCTTAAAGTTAGTTAGTTAAAGTATTTTAGAACACCTTAGTATAGTGAGTGATAATAGGGTAACTCAGTTAGGCGGCTTAGCCTTCGATAAGTTGTAAACAAGATTTAATAAACCTGATTATGTGGTAGAATATATAGGAGATAAAGTAACAACCATCAAACTACTTACATAAGATAATATCTGTGTAAGCCAGTACTTGCTATATATTTTGGTTAGGTAGCATTGTTGTTAAAATTAAGCAAGGGCGATAGTCGGGCGGCGTAACATACGAATAAATAAAGCAGCCTAACATAACGTAATTGATTGTATTTAAATTAGGTCACTACCGGTGATGTTAGCGTTCGTGTTAGGATAAATAGTCGGCTGTGTAATTGAAATTTGTAACCTAAAGTGTGCTGTAGTACACAGGAAACAGTCTTTATAAAGACTAAGTTAGTTAAGTTATTAAATAAATTCTGATCGGGATATGGCGCCTTGCAAGCGGCAAGTCAAGGCAAAGCGACACTTGGTGTGCGATCATTGCCACAGCTGGGTAGATTTTGCATCGTCCGGGTGTGGAAAGTCATGGGCAGAAACCATGGAGGAAGGATTCACCTTTCAGTGCATTGGATGTTGGAAGGTGGAGTGTTTGCAGAAGGAGATAGTTAGGTTGACATATATTGTGAAGGGAATGGAGATGGGAATTAGCAAGGAGGCAGGTCGAATGGAGAGAGACGACAGGGAGAGAGGTGAGGATACTGCAAGACTGAAGGAGAATAGCAGTGGCAATAAAACTGAGGAAAGGAGATTGAGAGGAGAGAAGGTGATTGGAGGGGAAGAAATTGGAAAATCGACAACAGAAAACGTGACAAGCGTGAAGGTGACAGGGAAGAAAGTGACTGTAGAGAAGGAGGGAGGGAAGATGGAATGGGAGAGGAGAGAGGAAAATGAGACGGGACGAAAGAAGAAGGGACGAAAGGAAGTGAGAGCAAATGTGATAGAAGAGAAGTCGATAAAAGGGACGCTGACAGGAGGAAAGGTGACAAGAGAAAAAGCGACAGGAAAGAATGGATCGGAAGAGAATGTGACAGGAGAGAAGACGGCAGGGGGAAAGACAACAACCAGACAGATGCAAACCGAAGAAGGAGCTATTCTAAGGCAGTGATTGAGGGGGCAATGAGGAAAGAGAGGGTGTTTATGGGTGACTCCATTATGAGAAAGACGGACAAGACACTGAGCGAGGGGAAGGACATCGTTGTTTGTTTACCGGGGGCTAGGATTGAACATGTAACTGACAGGGTAGAGAAGGTATTGGGACATGGCAAGGGGGGGTCTATACTGGTACATGTAGGAACAAATAATGCAGACAGGGAGGGAACAACTGCGATAGTACAGAAGTATAGACAGTTAGTGAGGAAGCTAAAGAAGACGAGAGTCGAACAGGTTATTTTGTCAGGAATTTTGCCAGTAATGGGAGGAAGGGGGGCAACGTATAGAAACTGCAAGAGGATGGCGATCAATGCACTAGCTGAGCAGATGTGTGAAGAAGAGGGGGTGGGATTCACAGATTTATGGGGATATTTTGTTGGGAGGGAAGATATGTACATGAGAGATGGCCTCCATCTTAGTGGAAAGGGGGCAGCAGTTTTCTCAGAGAATCTGCTGCAATCTGTTGACAGTGGGACAGGTTGCATCTATTTAAACTAGATTCGCAGGGGGGACTCACAGAAAAGCCTGAAAATGGAGGCATAGATAAAGACAGCACAAATAAATCAACAAATAACAGTCTGGAAAACTCTTCTGAAGCTGGGTATATAAATGTGTTTGTTTAAATGCAAGGAGTATAGTAAACAAAAGAAATGAACTAAACATTATGGTAGAAGATATTGACCCTCATATAATAGGTATAACCGAATCCTGGACCACCACCGATATATCAGATGCTGAATTGGGACTGACAGGATATGTAATGTTTAGAAAAGATAGAATAGGAAGAAAGGGAGGAGGAGTTATTTTATATATTAAAGAATCTATTCAGGCTTATGAAATAAAATTAGAAAGAGAAGCAGATTGCGAAGAAGCTGTTTGGTGTAACATAGTTACAGGAAACTCAACGTTAACAGTTGGGTTAGTTTATCGAAGTCCAAACATAAGCATAGAAGAGAATGAAAAAATACAAAACGCTATAAGGGAGGTAAGCAAACGGGACTGTATTATTATGGGGGATTTTAACAATGGGCATATACATTGGAAATCTCTACAGAGTATGGGGAGAGAGGACCACAAGTTTTTAGTTTTAGTTCAAGATACATTCCTTTCTCAACATGTCCTAGAACCAACCAGGGGTGAGAATGTGTTAGACATAGTTTTGTCCTCACAGAATGAATTAGTTGACAATGTCAAGATATGTGAGCCACTGGGGAGTAGCGATCACAACCGGATACATTTTACCATCAAAGTAAAATCAGAAAGGAATAGCAAAAAGCAGTATAGGAGAAATGTCCACAAAGAACGGTATAAGGACATGAGGAAATATTTAGCAAAGATAGACTGGAATAAGACACTGAAAAATAAGACGGCAACAGAATGCTGGAATATATTAAAGAGTGAAATTAAGTGCATAATCGAACAATTTGTACCCTTCAAAAAACAAGGAAAACGGTCCAAAAAGAAACACTTATCGAAAGAAGCCATTAGAAAAATTAAGTATAAACAAATGATGTGGAAGTCATATAGATGTACTGGAAATGATGAAGACTACAACAATTATAAAGAAGCACTTAATCAAGCTACAGCTGAAATTAGAAATTCAAAGAGAAGCTATGAACAACAATTAGCTAGTAATATAAAACATGACAGCAAGAGTTTTTATGCGTATGTTCGAAGCAAACAGAAAGTTCAAGATAAGGTCGGTCCTCTAGAAGATAGTGCTGGAAATATAATATCAGAGGGATTCATAATGGCAGAAGACCTGAATGAGTACTTTAGTTCAGTGTTTACCAGGGAAGATATTAGTTCACTGCCAATACCAGAGGCTAAGTTCAAGGGGGCAGATTCAGACTATTTAGGACAATTAATTGTAACCCCGGAAATGGTAGCTAAGAAAATAAGGGCTATGAAGGATAATAAATCACCTGGAGTGGATGGTATTCCACCCAAACTACTATTGGAAATTGTAGAACAAATTAGCATACCACTTGCAACAGTGTTCAACTTGTCATTAGAAGAGGGAATGGTTCCTTTAGAATGGAAAGAAGCAAACATTATACCGTTATTCAAAAAAGGTTCGAGGAACAAGTCAGAGAACTATAGACCAGTGAGTTTAACATCAGTGATTTGTAAATTATTAGAAAGACTAATTAAAGATCACATGGTGGATTTTCTTGTTAAAAAAAACTTGATAAACCCATCTCAACATGGTTTTTTTAAAGCGAGGTCATGTGTAACAAATATGTTATGTTTTTTGGAAGACATCACTAAGTGGGTAGATGAGGGATCACCAGTAGATATCGTCTACTTAGATTTTCAAAAAGCTTTTGACAAAGTACCACATCAAAGATTACTGCTTAAACTAAAGGCCCATGACATAGGAAATGGCATAATAAACTGGATAGAACAATGGCTGATTGACAGAAGACAACGTGTAGTAGTTGATGGGGAGGCTTCAAACTGGAAATCGGTATTGAGTGGGGTACCACAGGGATCAGTATTAGGTCCTATATTATTCTTAATATACATAAACGATTTGGATGATGAAATAACAAGCAAGGTGTTGAAATTTGCGGATGATACAAAAGTGTTTAGAAAGATTAAAAGTGATGAAGATAGACAGCATTTACAAGATGATCTTGACAGGTTGATCAAATGGTCTGAAAAGTGGCAAATGATGTTCAATTTTGGGAAATGTAAATGCCTCCACATAGGACATGGGAACGAAGAGGTAGAATATACAATGGGGGGTACTGTACTAAGTACTACTGTAAAAGAAAAGGACTTAGGGTTAACCGTTAGTGCTGATATGAAGATTTCAGAGCAGTGCGGAATTGCAGCTTCAAAGGGAAATCAAATCCTTGGATTAATTAGGCGAAACATAACGTATAAGGAAAAAGAGCTAATAATACCGCTGTACAAAACAATAGTTAGGCCTCATTTAGAATATTGTATTCAAGCGTGGAGGCCATATCGCAGGAAGGACATAGATATGCTAGAAAGAGTGCAGAGGAGAGCAACTAAAATGATACAAAATCTGAGGGATCTTAGTTATGAAATACGCCTAAAAAAATGCGGTTTAACAACACTAGAGACCAGGAGATTGAGAGGAGATCAGATAGAAGTGTTTAAAATATTGAAGGGTTATGAAAATATTGATAGAAATATGTTTTTCTCAGTTAAGAAAGATAGAAGGACTAGAGGACATGATCTTGCATTAGCAAAGGAGCAGAGTAGATTGGGTATAAGAAAGTTTTCATTTTCACAAAGGACTGTAAATGAATGGAACAGATTACCTGCTGATTGTGTGGGTGCTAGTAGCGTGAATATGTTTAAAAATAAAATCGACACATACCTCAGACGGGCGGGATACACATAGATAAAAAGGTCGGACTCTCGATAAGCCAAGGGCTTCCTTGTCCACCTGCTACCTAGAGTTAATTCTCTGGGTGGCAATCTTGTTAAATCTTGTTAAATCTATAGACTCTTGCTAAAAAATCCTGTGTCATAAACTAAAAGCCTACAATACTGTACATACAATAAACAGTGTGTCAATATTATGTAAAAGTACATTATATACAAGGAAACCAAATGAACTGAAGACACGTGTCACACAGCACGCACGCACGCACGCACGCACGCACGCACGCACGCACGCACGTACGCACGCACGCACGCACACTGTGATATTGCCAGTATTTATAACGTAACGTATTTTATATGGAATACACATATCAGATAAATATACGACGGTACAATAGTATGTAAATTAAGAAACACAAATGTGTACGTCCATCGTATGCACTATTACATAACCTACCGTAACCTACCATAACCAGGCTCACTTCAACACTGGTCTGCAGACTTGGTCGTAGCTTTAAGGGCTGCGATACAGGTCTGTATAATAAATAAAATCTTCATTTTCGCATATTGAAAATGGCAATAATACGGCTGACTTCATCATCATTTAAAATAATGCATGTCTTAAAACCATTTTTATTTCTAACATTTCGTATAAAACATTCACATTATATATTATTTCGTTTGATACACCAGTCTGCCACACACTGTGAATATCATATGCAGACACATCATGAATTGTGAGGTCGTCTGCGTAGCATTCATGTCATCAACATCGTATGACACACTATTATAGAGATGATTATATTTTTCGGAAACAAGTTGCGCTATTTCATCATCACCCACCACACCGTTAATACTAGAAGGCAAGACTACATTTCTGCCCTTTATCCGGCGCACTTCAGACCACAAATTCCGGGTTCTATTTTCACTAATGGCTTCTGCAATCTTAGTAATACGAATTCTATCATCGTCTCTCATGATTTTTCTAACAGCCCTATGATACCGAGTTCTAGTTATATGCCTCATTTCTGTAATGTCACCCTGGTGTGGCTTTCCCACTGCCTCGCCACTGTCGATGCCAGAAGATGGCCTCTTGTTTCAGGTGTCCAACTTCCTTTGACCACCCAGGAACCTTTCTTCTACCATCAGATGAATATTTGTTTTTGCAGATGGTAGGTATACATTCTGAAGCTTCTATGCACATATTTAATATATCATTGTATACACTAAATAATTCTTTAACATGTTTTACACATGACATTCTTCCGCTGCAAAGCCTCTTTTTCGTATTGTTTACACTCAAGATCACTACTGTATTAGTTAGTGAGTTCAGTACTGGCGTTATGCTGTGACAATGGTTTCTTTCGAACATCTACATTTAGATCCAACCTAAATTTTAGTGGTACATGGTCAGAAAACAACATGTCGTCTATAATAGAACATTCGAGAACCTTCTGTCCCAATGTAGCCGTGGTTAAACAAATACAAATTCTGGAGGTAGAATTGTTTGGGCTTGCAGAAGTATATGGCAATTGCGCATCTGTAGCATCTGTGCATACCGTAAGATGATTAAAAGCCAACATACAATTCCGTAACGTATGTGAAGGAGACGTATTCCTAGCCAGATCTGTGTTCATGTCACCCCTGAATATAACGTGAGCGGGGTTGTTAGTGTGTGTGTATTAACTGTTGTATTTCACCTAACACATCCATATATTCTGCAAATTTATCGCCTTCCGACCAACCATCGCATAGCATGTATACATTGGTTTTAATTAACACCTGCTGGATCAGTTGTCCGTGTAACTTAGAGTCAGTTTCTATTGCAGCGATCTTCTGGCTGTTATTTGTGGCATCGAATTTAATATCACCAAGAACGTCCACGAACACTAAGTTTACTCTCAAGATTTGCCAGTTTCGAGGCAAGACTCAACTCATTTACTCCCTCCGGTTGACAGTTTGCAATCAGCTTCCAAACCCGTGCAACCCACTGCACTTTGATACCATTCTTGATTAGGCTACCGAGAGCCCTCGGAATGTCGTCACTCATAGCGTCTTTGTCGGTTGTATTGCACGACGTTTGTCTCGATTGCAAATTCTCTAAAATGTTGGTGTCTTAAAATATAGCTGGTGAAATGCCTAGTAGGTCTTTTGTTTATGTTCTCACAGGGTATGTATTATGTAGGCAGGACTTTGATTAAAAGTATATGTTTATGGTAATGCAATTACATTTATTATGTACGTATGTTGGTTCGGGTATAACTTTATAAGTGGTGATTTCAAAGCATATGTTGGGATCAATGTTAATAGGTGAGGTTCAAGACATTTGGGATAATTGTCTGAAACTCAATGCGTTATCTGTGACTTGAACGCTTGATTAAGGGAAAATATAAATTATCGCATTTACGAGATATTCATATCATATTGGTTTATTTTTATATCTACCTTACTATTAACGAGTGCTGGTTTGTACATCCCCACATGGAGTTATGCACGCACAACACATATAATATATACAAGGAATCACACATTGACAGCCAATTAACTTCGTTGAAGAAGAAACTCCACAACATTATTCAACAAAACTGTGTTACTAGATGTCATAAACTAAACTAGATGCGATGTAACTGAACGGTAACAAACACGATTTGTTTGTTCTGGTTCTTAAAATGCGAGACGAGCAGGCGGCAAAAAAATAGGAAACCTATCATAATGATTTGTACGAAAGTATTAGTATACTCCGATTACAGGTGACATCTGGCAAATATTATAACAGCCGCTACCATATTTGTAAACAAATGCGGTCAAGGAACAAAACGTTTGTGAATAAAAACGAAACATATTGTCCTCATAAGAAAGCATACGACCCTGCACAAAGTCTCGAGAGAAAAAAAATGATACAAGCATCATTTTATTCAATAACACAGGAAGAGTGCAACACAAATATCATATGAAAATAAGCTAGTGCATTTATACAATTGGTCAGTATGCCCAAAAGATATGTTACTATATGTTATTATAATAAACCGGTACTATAATGTTTCTATTCATTTATGGTTTAATTTCCATCTGTAAATTGGGAGCAGATTGGGAACATGGTGGCTAGGGAATTATCTCTTAACAAACAGAACACACCACCCTATTCGGAACAACAAACTACTGTGTTTGGTAAATGTCAGCATGACAAGTGAAGTGGCGTCAAAAGCGCCCACGACATTTCTTTGTCATGGCTAACACAGGCAATTGTCATAATCATTGTGGTCATACACAATTACACGGTTCTACTCTTCCATTTTAGTCAGCTTCTCGTTCGTACGTTTCGACATTCATGGCCAGAATGTTATCCCTGGCCAACACAAAGTTGAACTGTACCAGCCGTTCTTGCTGAGTGAATGAAATGTCTTCCGATTTCGGTACTTTCACTTTGAATGTATACTCGAAATCATTCACCACAATTTCGGCTTTGTTGATTTGTCTCCCGATAAATCATTGAAGCTGTCCCTTGCCCACGATGTCTGCTTCGCTGAAAGGAACCAGTTTTTCAAGACCACTTCCTTCACCAGATGTAGCGTCTTCCTCGTAACCCTCGACGAAGTCCCGATTTGTGCAGATTTCCCGACACTTGTTGAGACTAACCAGAGCTTCGTGTATTTCGGACAGTTTGTGTTGTTCCATTCCGTGCATAAACCATGCATCGAAATTATGCTTGAATTTCCGTTTCCACAAATCGGCACAGTGGTGGGCGTAACAAATGTCTTCTTATATTTGTCAGCCTGCTTGGTTCTAATACGCAAGCAAACATTGATGACACGCATAGCATTGATGACACCTTCGTAGTTGACTGCCAGCGTATTCGGCAATGTCATATGTTCATCCAGTTTCTTTATTATTAATTCAAGTTCATCCATGCGTAGATCTTTCCATTGTTGTTGCCTGTGAATTTTGTCACATCGTACTATTTCCGCAATGTCGCATGGTACGTTTGACGGAATAGTGAGAATTTGTTTCATTATGGTCGAACCTTTGTCAGAAAGTCAAACTTGGTTTCCAGCTCTACGTGTTTTGTCTCTCGCAACAAATCGGAACATATTTCTCTAATGAAATTGGAGAACGTTATGTGATGTTCGTTGCACACGTGGATGAACAATAGTGACATTACCTCATATCGTGCTTTAGCCTCCATTACAAACTGCCTGGCGTTATACAGTTGTCCTTTAAAGATACTCTGGGCTCTCTGGTATGCACAAATGGTTTCGTGAATGTCAACCAATGCCGTTTCCGGCAATGGTTTTGTGTCTATATCTTTGCTACTGGTGGATGGTTTTGGAAACATTCGTTTGACCTTTTCTCGGACGATGTTTCCATACGTAGTTAGCAGATTGCTCTCCTCGGTTTTGGAATTTACAACACTCTCACCTAGTTTGAGAACAAGAGCGTCTCGCACCATGTTCACTGCGTCGTCTGGCTTGTCTAGGTTATACATCAAATATTGTCGTTCCGTCCATCAGTTCTATGAACTGCTTTATAACCTATGCTCCATAATGCTTTCCACGAAGATTGATCTATGCAACTACGAACCGTGACCAATACTTGTGTTCTTCTACGGTTCTCTCGATGAAGATAAAATGCAAGATGCTGCTCGCTCCCTTCTTGGTCGTTTATTTTTGGACAAGAACGTTTAAGTCTGACACGAACATGCTGGTCAGTGCGTCTTCATCAACGCATCGCTTTAGGGCCTTTACATTGCATAGGTTGGCTAGCCGAATAACATCACCTGTAGCAACCAAAAAGTCACTACCGTTGCCCAAAGAATCTATCAAGTCATCTTCGTCGAATATGTCTTTTGACGGTATTAACTTCAACACTACCTTTATCGGTGTGACGTTGAACTGTATCTCCAAAGCAGAAACGTTAATCGAATAACACGTTGCTGATCCTCATCGCAGTTTTCATAACATGCTCGAACAGTTTCTCCCAAATTTGCGCCTTGATAAATGCCTTGATAAAAGCGTTGTTCAGCCTATTAACGAATGTAGCAATTTCGTGATCTGAAACGTTCGAATTATCTATCACAATGAGTAGGTGTTTTGTAAAACTGTAGTCGAATTTGCGAAGCCCAACCAGTAATTTCGGTGAGTTGGTCTCCTCGAGTTCGATGCGCGGATAGGTGTCCTTCAGTGCATAGAGTAGGCATCTACCACATGTTGTTCCGCCACCAGACACGTCATGGTATACACTGAATGTGATTGCCGGACATTTAAGCCTATTTCCTCTTTTCTCGAGTAGTTTTGCGACGGTCTCATTCAGTTGTCTCATTTCGCAGCGCTTTACAAACTTCTGAGTAGAGCCATTTATGTACAGGGCTTCCGGTGTAATGTTCTAGGCGTGTAGAAATGTTGGTTTCCTACTCTCTGTCAGGTCATCCTCTTCCTCTGGGTTGGAATTAAACGGAATTGGGATTAGTGTTGTGACACTAACATCAACTGGTCAGTATGTTTATGTAACAACTTAGGGTATCCCGACCCAGCGCAACCCTGCCTAGTCGAATACAGCTTGTGTTCATCTAAGCTTCACTATTAAAACATTGCAATATAAGAATCAATATTTTTCAGTTCATATAAAACATAACATCTAGTCTTGCTATTAGAAACCCATGCTGACATGGGTGTATCATGTTAACTTGATAAATACTAGTGCAATAGCCCTTATGAATATGTCGTCGGCAAAGCGAAGATGACTGAGATATTCTCCGTTTATCCTCAAGCCTCTGGTTTCCCATTTCAGTCTTCGGAATTTGCTTTCGAGTGTTGCCGTTAACAGCTTTGGTGATATGGTGTCTCCCTGTCGTACTCCTCTTTTGATGTTGGTCTTGTTGCTCTTTCTGTGTAGGTGGATTGTCACCGAGCTGTTGGTATATATGTCTTTCATGAGTTCGATGTACACGTCTTCTATCCTCGTTCTTGACAGGAGGTCAGTATTGCTTGCATTTGCACCGAGTCGAAAGCCTTCTCGTAGTCGACGAAAGCGATGCAGAAGGGATTATTATATTCTCGGCACTTCTCTTCCAGTTGTTTTACGACGTGTATGTGGTCTGTCGTTGAGTACCTGCTTCGGAATCCTGCTTGCTCTCTTGGTTTGTTTTCGTCCAGTGTCTTCCCTAGCCTATTCGTTAATATCTTTTTGAGTAATTTATATATGTTTGATAGCAGACATATCGGTCTGTAGTTCTTTATGTTATTATTATTTCCATTCTTGAAGATTATCACCATCTTTGCGTTCTTCCATGCCGTGGGTATTCGTCTTTCTGATAAGCATTTAGTATACAGCTTAGCAAGTGTCTTTGAGATGGTATCTTCTTCTGCTTTAAATGTTTCAATGTTTGCATGGTCGTTGCCTGATGTCTTCCCATTCTTCATATTTCTTAGCGCTGCTTCCACCTCCCAAGGTGTTATCTCTGGTACCTCTTTAACTCTGTGTGAATTACGGTACTCTGTTCACTCTCGCATAGTTCGGTGTAGAATTCCTCTATTCGTTCCATAATCATAGCTTGGTCTTGTATTTCTCTACCCTGCTTGTTTAGAAGTGTAACTAGTCTGTCTTAGCCTACTGTCTGTGTTCTTCTGGCTTTCTTCTGGCTCTTTGATGCCATAATTTTTTATTGTATGAACTCTTTTTTTTGTCCTGATGTCCTCCTTCGCTTTCTTATTTATGGTCTTGCTAATTTCTGCGTACTTTATTTGTTTTTTATGGACGCCGTTATCCACCATTTCTCGTCGTTTTTTCATTAGTGCTCGGGTCGGTGACAATATTCTCGTCATTTCATGCCTGTTGATTGCGTTGACTACACTTGTCGCTCTTAGTTGGATCATCTCAGTGATGCTTTCGCTCTTGGTTTCGATGTCGTCTAGTCTTGTAGTGTTTCGGATCGATTCCGCAGTTCGAGTTGGAATTATATATTTTTTGTTTCTATTTATAATAATAATACATAATTCTTACGCGCCAATCTCCTCAGACAATCCGAGCTCAGTGGCGCACCAAAACCAAAGGATTGAGCATTCTCGTATTTGTGTGATAGGCGGAAGTCGTCAACAAATGGATGGATGTGCTAGGAAGCTAGGGAGGATAGGTAATATTGAAAAGATAGGTTTTGAGGTGACGACGAAAAGTAACAATAATTTCTGCTGATTTAACACTAACGGGAAGCGAATTCCATATAGTTGGCGCGGCAACTGAAAAAGCACGAGTTCCAGCCTTTGTCTTAACTCTAGGAACAGATAGCAACTTCGAACTAGACGACCGAAGTTGTCTGGCTTGTCTAGCTGGTGTGAGCATTGAGTGTAAATAACTAGGTTGTTTGGATGAAAGGGTTTGGTGGGTGATTGTGCAGAGCTTAAACATAATGCATTATCGCACGGGGAGCCAATGCAGTGATTTTAGAAGTGGCACTAAGCGGGAGAATCGAAGAAATTGTGTGACTACCCTTGCTTTGGACGCGTTGTAGTTTTGCAATATCCTTGATAGCAATATTATAAAGGAGGGAATTGCAATAATCTAATCTGCTGCTAACAAGAGCTGTTGCGATAGTCTTAGCGACAGAAAGCGACATATGTCGGCGAATGCGGCGAAGATCACGGATATGATAAAAACAGCAACGGCACGTTTTGGATATGTGTTGTCTGAAATTGAAGTCGCAATCAAAGGTCACTCCTAGATTCCGTACTGATGCTGCTGGTGTGATATTTTGACTCAGGATGCATGTTGGAAAAAAGTCATTAAGTTTACCTCTCTGCATTGGAGTACCAATGATGAGGAATTCAGTTTTGTCTGCATTTAACTTTAATTTGCTATCGGTCATCCATGAAAAAACTTGTTGGAGACAATCGTTGAGTCGGTTTAGAGAGTGACTTGTATCGGGCGTGGCCAAGGAAATGTAGATCTGTGTGTCATCTGCATAAAGGTGATGATCCAAGTTATGACTTTGGATTACAGAGCTGAGTGGCGTAGTGTAGAGAGTGAAAAGCAAAGGCCTAAGAACGGAACCCTGGGGAATGCCACATGAAGTGGGGAGTGAGGTTGAAAAGTAATTATCTATCTTTATACATTGATGTCTATTGGTTAGATATGAAGAAAACCAGGTCAGAGCTGTGCCAGATATGCCATACCACATTGATAAACGTTTGACAAGAGTGTTGTGATCAATGGTATCAAAGGCGGCAGACAGATCAAGCAAGGTAAGTGCTGTTACTTTGCCTTAATCAATGTCTAGTATAACATCATTGTGTACTTTTGTTTCTCATACCTACGCCAACTTTGCCTGTTGCCGTTTCCGAAATGTCTGTTCGTTTCCATACTTGCGCTTTAAAGTCTCCCATCACTATCGTTTAGTGGGTTGGCGTTTCTAAGATTTGTTTATGAGAAAAGCCTACTCCTGCTTGGCCGTTGTTCGCCGTTTTGTAAGGTAGTGAAGCATTCCTCTCTTCTTCTGACTCCTCCGATCCCGGTCACATCCCATACCAACCTGGCTTCCCTAAGTTCTTCCTCCAGTTCTTGTATCTGTTCATCTCTTAGTAGTGTTCTTACGTTATATGTTGTTATCGTCGGTCTATATATATCTTCATTGTGTGTGTATATATATACATATGTATGTACACAATGAATGTGTGTGTGTTTGTTGTACATGACATGACCTCTCTGACATGAGATTGAAGGAATGAAGTAACAATATACATGCTAATGTCAGGGAGCGCTCTTGTAAAAGCCACTTGAATCTGTATAATCGGTTCATTAACTGGGGTAATGATCAACATAAACAGAATTGGGATTAGTGTTGTGACACTAACATCAACTGGCCAATAGGTTTATGTAACAACTTTGGGTATCCCGACCCAGTGCAACCCTGCCTGGTCGAAACACAATTGGATATACAGCTTGTGTTCATCTAAGCTTCACTATTAAAACATTGCAATATTAAGAATCATTATTTTTCAATTCATATAAAACATAACATATTTGTTAAGCAACACCTCGCTATTTGAAACCCATGTTGAGATGGGTTTATCATGTTAAAAATAACTTGATAAACCCATCTCAACATGGGTTTCTAAAAGCGAGGTCACGCTTAACAAATATGTTATGTTTTTTGGAAGATATCATTAAGCTGGTAGACGATGGATCACCAATATATATCATCTACTTAGATTTTCAGAAAGCTTTCGACAAAGTTTCACATAAAAGATTTCTTCCTAAACTAAAGGTCCATGGCATACGAAATGGTATAATTAACTGGATAGAAAAATGGCTGATTAACAGAAGACAACGGGTAGTAGTTCACGGGAGGCTTCAAACTGGAAATCGGTATTGAGTGGGGTACCACAGGGATCAGTACTAGGACCTATATTATTCTTAATATATATCAACGATTTGGATGATGAAATAACAAGCAAGGTGTTGAAATTAGCAGATGATACAAAAGTTTTTAGAAGGATTAAAAGTGATGAAGATAGACAGCATTTACAAGATGATCTTGACAAGTTGATCAAATGGTCTGAAAAGTGGCAAATGCTGTTAAATTTTGGGAAATGTAAATGCCTCCACGCAGGATATGGGAACGAAGAGGTAGAATATACAATGGGGGTACTGTACTAAGTACTACTGTAAAAGAAAAGGACTTAGGGTTAACCATTAGTGCTGATATGAAGGTTTCAGAGCAGTGCGGAATTGCAGCTTCAAAGGGAAATACAATCCTTGGATTAATTAGGCGAAACATAACGTATAAGGAAAAAGAGCTAATAATACCGCTGTACAAAACAATAGTTAGGCCTCATTTAGAATATTGTATTCAAGCGTGGAGGCCATATCGCAGGAAGGACATAGATATGCTAGAAAGAATACTAAAATGATACCAAAACTGAGGGATCTTAGTTACGAAAAAAACGGCTTAACAACACTAGAGACCATGAGATTGAGAGAAGTGTTTAAAATAATAAATGGTTATGAAAGTATTGATAGAAATATTTTTTCTCAGTTACGAAAGATAGAAGGACTAGAGGACACGAAGATACATTAGCAAAGGAGCAGTGTAGATTAAATATAAGAAAGTTCTCATTTTCACAAAGGACTGTAAATGAATGGAACAGATTACCTGCTAATTGTGTGGGTGCTAGTAACGTGAATGTGTTTAAAAATAAATTCGATACGTACCTCAGAAGGGCGGGATACACATAGATAAAAGGGTCGGACTCTCGATAAGCCAAAGGGTTTCCTTGTCCACCTGCCACCTAGAGTTAATTATCTGGGTGGCAATCTTGTTCAATCTTGTTAAATCTAGTAGTATAATGAAACATGCACATTCACACAACATTCTTTGTCATCTTTAACATGGCTTTCGCTCACAAATATCTTGCGAGACACATCTTATTCAGTTCACACTTGACTTAGTTACCCATATGCAGTCTGGCACGCAAACGGATGTCATAGTGATGGATTTCTCAAAACAATTTTATAAGGTCGGCCATAGGAAACTGATTTATAAATTCCATCATTCCTCTGAGGTCCCTGTAACACCAGGAGTACCAGAATGGTCTGTACTTGGCCCTTGTCTATTCCTCTTTTATATAAACGACATCCCATACAATATTACATATACAGTTAGACATTTCGCTGATGACACCATAATGCACATAGCCCTTAAGCCTAAGACAAATACAGCTGTGCTCCAGGAAGATCTTCGCAAACTTGGAAAATGGGCAGTAACCTGGAACATGGAATTCAATCTTCAAAAGAGCCATTCATACCTGTAACACGAAACAAAAGTGTCATTAAAACCAATACATGCTCCATGGTGAAACACTAGAAACAGTTTCACAGGTAAAATATCTTGGCATAACCATAACCTCAGATATCCGGTGGAATGCCAACATAAATAACATTTCTCTAAACACCGCAGAAATCTCAAAGTTCCGTCAATTAAAATAAAAACTCAGGCCTACTTCACCTTTGTTAGACCCATCCTGGAGAATAGCTGTACTGTCCGGGATTCCTATACCCTTACACAAATAAACAAACTTGAAATGATTCAACGCCGTGCAGCCCGATATGTCTTATATCGCCACCACAATACATCCAGTGTAACATACATGTTTCAGACATTAGGATGGAGATCCCTATCAGACACAAGAACCGAAGCAAAATTATGTATGATTTACAAGATAGCAAATGGCCTAGTGGGTATACCAGCATACCAATACCTTATTCCTGTAAATATAGTTACTAAGAAAACAGCATTCGTTGTGTTACCTTATCCCTCACTCCAGATGCAACTACCATTTGTATTCTTTTTCCCCAGTACCATTCGACTTTGGAATTCCTTCCCTCAATATATTGATAATCAGAACAGCATGGATGCGTTTAAAAGCAACTTCCACACTTTGCACTACCCCGTATTTTAGAGGTTAACTAGATCTTCTGCACGTATTTCTGTTTATTTACACGATAATTGTGTTCTAATATATTGCACTCTGAAAACAGAAGAAAAAAAATTCCTGTTCGCCTGCCATGCCACGTACCGTCTGTATCCTCAGCATGTTAAGGCGAGGCGTGTATTGGAAGAAGAAGAAGACGACTTGGCCTCGTTACACCACTGCAAGACAAGATTGGAAAGACATAATAAAGACGAAAGAAGGCTCTGAAAGCATAATACACTAGAAGAGAAAATAAACAATCGACAAGTCAAAAGCATTGGATAAATTGAGAAAACTAAAGATGTGAAACAAAATGTTACACAAAAAAGCAGATATATAAAAGACAATCTGTACGATGATGTAATTTGACCAGATCGCCATAAGTAACGAAGAAGACATCTTGAAAAGACGATGAAATAATCGATTCGGAAACAATTATGTTGAATACTTATCATTGCTTCGACACCACAGTAGCACGTTAATGTAATGATATGAAACATTGTCAATACTTCAGAATTGTTTAGTGTTCTACATGTTCGTCACGCACTCTCGTGCTTCATCGTCTGACTACTCATAGGAGTTCCTTTTACTATATATATATATATATATATATATATATATATATATATATATATATATATATATATATATATAAACACCTTTTGAATGAAATTCAAACGGCATTTATGTGGGCAACAAAACCAATGCTTCTATTCTGGAATATACGGTAAGCTCAAACAATTATGAGGCTGACGGAAACATGAGACTAGCTCTCCAATCCCAGCCTCTCTCTCGAAATTTCCAGAATTTAAAAGGTATATTCGCTCTGAATTTTTGAAGTTTGTTTTTCAAAAATACTGCTACGGGGTTGGTGCTGACGCTACATTTTTATTCTGTTTGTTAGACGCTATCGTCGTGATTCCTTTTGACCGGTTGTCTATTTAATTGCACTTGCGATCGCAGTTATGGAGACGATAAACATTGCTATTGTTGGCCATTCCTTTGTTCGCCGCCTTGCGGCTTTCGCGCTGACGCATCGGTCCATGAACCTCGCTTTGGATGAGAGTTATCATGTTACCTTCATTTCGAGAGGGAATTTGAAAGTGCAGCAACTATACACACTGACGCATGATATTTTAAATGCCAGTAGGGATGTAGTTTTCATCGAAATTGGGACGAACGATTTAATGAATTGTGGACATATTGAAGTTGGCGATAAAGTGTTGGCTTTCGCAACGTATTTAACTGTGATGGCAGGGGTCCGTCGCGTTGTAATCTCGCAAATGTTGTATCGTGATGCTAGCGCATCTGATTCTCCAGTGGATGCCGATTTTAACACTAGGGTTTTTCTATACAATAAGTATATGCACGAGGCCACCAAATGTTTTGACACTGTTGATTTCTGGTCGCAATATCTACTTGATGGTGTACATTTTAATGACGAGGGAAATAGAAAATATTTCAATAGTGTTCGAGGGGCAGTTGTTGCCGCGGCGAATAAGTTGTAAAGTTGTTAATGCCGGAGGTGTTTTTTTGGGACAGATAAAGTTTGACAATTTCTGACAATTGGTTTGGATTTACTACTGCTTAACACATTTTTGATGGTGTGGCCGTGTAAATGTTCTGCCATTAGGCCTAGGGCTGTGCCCTTGTGAGCCGTGTACATGTTCTGCCATTATGGCTGTGCCCTTGTGGGCCGTGTAAATGTTCTGCCATTATGGCTGTGCCTTGTGGGCCGTGTAAATGTTCTGCCACTGGCTGTGCCCTTGTGGGCCGTGTAAATGTTCTGCCATTATGGCTGTGCCCTTGGGGGCCGTGTAAATGTTCTGCCACTGGCTATGCCCTTATGGGCCGTGTAAATGTTCTGCCATTATGGCTGTGCCCTTGGGGGCCGTGTACATGTTCTGCCACTGGCTATGCCCTTATGGGCCGTGTAAATGTTCTGCCATTATGGCTGTGCCCTTGGGGGCCGTGTAAATGTTCTGCCACTGGCTGTGCCCTTATGGGCCGTGTAAATGTTCTGCCATTATGGCTGTGCCCTTGGGGGGCCATGTAAATGTCATGTCATTCTGGCTGTGTGCCCTTGGTGGCCGTGTAAATGTTCTGCTATTATGGCTGTGCCTCTGGCGGCCGTGTACATGTTTTGGCATTCTGGCTGTGTGCCCTTGATGGCTATGTAACTGTTCTGCCATTCTTGGGATACCCTCGGTGGCTTTGTAATTATTTGTTCCGTTGCAATTCCTTAGTTACAGAGGTTGGCATTATTACCCATACGCTTTTATGACTATCCTGGTTTTGGTTTTATGGTACAGAACATACTGTTGGTGGCAGTACATATTAATGCAATTACAGTGTGTAACGTTTGTATATTTGTGTTTCGTTCCTACTTTGGCCTGCTTCCATATTAGCTAGAATGAATTTACCTAGCGGTATGGGTTCATTATAATGTTCATTATAATATATGACCCAGTGTCTGCCCGGCTTTCCTTACTCAATGTTTTAGAATGCCCCCAAAACGTAAACGTTCTACAAAAGCGCCAGCTCGTTATCGCGAGACAGTCGTGGGACCTCCTCGCAAACGAGCCAGGACGGTTGATGGGGACTGGCCCGAGGAAAGGACATCCACAGCCATGGCGATGGTTCCACCAGCCCCAGTGTTGTCAGCACCTCCTCCAGCTGGCGAGATTGGCATCCTACGTGACCAGATGCGGTCTATGCAGGAACAGGTGGAATCAATTCGGGAGGCGGTCATGGGGATGGCTGCATCCTCTCTGGTAGCGAGGGAGGCGACCCCAGTGGCAGCTGCATTAGCAACACCAGCAGCAGCCGGGTCAGCAGCAGCGGCTGGGTCAGCGGCAATGGTCACTGAGTCGAGCATGGGTGAGCTATGTGAGGAATTACCTCAATACACCTCTAACATGAGGGCATTGGCAGCAGTACCGCTTGGTAGCCTGGTGGACCAAAAGATTAAAGACATAATTTGGTCCAACCAATATATTGATTTGGCTTTACTAATTAGTGACGCAGCGCATGAAACAACATATATGTCTGTCTCCCAATCTCACCTTTGATCAACCTCGGTCGCAGGTCATAAAGAAAATTGCTAACATCGAGCAGTGGTCAGATGCTTTTCTCATTTTCATGGCCATATATACACAACACTGCCCATTAGAGACACAAGCTATCATGAAATACATGCAGATCATCCGGACCATGGCTTCCAATTCACCCCCCAAGGTTTTTCTTACATATGACAGGGACTTTAGGAAGTTGAGGGCACACTTCACCATGCCGTGGTGTACGTTACATAAGGAACTCCTCCATTCGGCTAGCAAGATCATAGGAAATCAGAGTCGTCCCTTTCCCCAGTGGAGACAGCCCATAGCCAGACGACAGCCCTTTCCCACCGGCTACTGCTTCGCCTACTGCAGTGATGGGCGTTGCACCAATCAGAAATGTACCTTCGCACACCGATGCCCATCTTGCAATGGACAGCATGCAGTGTCACAGTGCCATGGTAGTCGTCCGGCCATCCCATTCAAACGCCCTGCCACCCCCTTCAAACGGCCTGCTTTCACCGGCATCCAACCTCCCAACGCCAATCCACACCGCCCGGCTATGGCAGCTCCTACAGGAAAGTAGGTATAAACCAGCCTTGACGGAGGAAATTTGCCAAAGATTTACCCATGAATTTCCACTTTCTTTTCAAGGCGATCTAAGCCATAGGACAGTACCATGCAACCACCCATCTCTCCTAGCAAACCTTTCAGTGGCAAGGGACATGATTATGAAAGAATGTACTTTAGGTCGTATTGCAGGCCCCTTCGAATTAATCCCAATTTTTAACTTGGTTATATCACCATTAGAGCTTATTCCAAAGGCGGAGAAAGGCAAGTTTCGGATAATTCACGACTTATCATTTCCAAAGGGAAATTCAGTTAATTTTGGAATCCCAAAAGAGTGTTGTTCTGTAACATATGAGGATTATGACTACTTTGTTTCATTGCTGACATCAGTGGGTCGTGGTTGTTTTATTGCCAAAGCTGATATTGAATCTGCATTTCGGATTATTCCGGTTCATCCTAGAGATTATCATCTGCTTGGTTTTTCATTTGATGGTCAATATTATTATGATAAATGCCTTCCAATGGGTTGCTCCATTTCGTGCAAAATTTTTGAACAATTTAGCTGTGCCTTGCAGTGGATTCTACAAACAAATTTTCACGTTATGCATATGTCTCACATCCTGGACGATTACATTTTTCTCTCGCCTTCTCAGTCGATTTGCAACTTCTATCTGCAGCAATTTTTCTTTATGGCTAATTGGTTGTCAATTCCGATCAAGCATAACAAAACTGTGTTGCCATCTACTTGTGTGGTTGTTCATGGTATAGAAGTAGACACTGTAAAAATGGAGGCTAGGCTCCCACAGGACAAACTTGAAGCAGCGAGTAAGTTAGTCAAGTCCTTTAGTCACCGTAAAAAGGTTACCTTGCGAGAACTACAAAGTCTCCTTGGAACTTTACAATTCTGTTGTAAAGTAATAATTTCCGGCAGACCATTTCTCCGAAGGTTGCATGACTTAACCCAGGGAAAAGTTAAGCCTCATTTTCACATACGCCTGGGTAAGGAGGCACGGCTAGACTTAGCTGTGTGGTCTATTTTTCTGGAGAACTTTAATGGGTCATCACTTCTCATTAATGATCAATGGTTGTCTTCAGAAAAGCTTGAATTATTCACAGACGCTTCAGGTCTGGGTTTCGCTGGTCTATTGGAAAGCCAGTGGTTTCAAGGTCATTGGCCTTTGTCATGGCAGAACTTCAATATTGCCGTAAAGGAATTATTTCCTATCGTACTTGCCTTGTACTTGTGGCCGCATGTTCTGAAAGATAGGAGACTGCTTGTGCTATGTGACAATGAAGCAGTGGTACATGTTATCAATAACCAAACGAGTAAAGACAAACAACTGATGTCACTTATCCGTAAGTTGACTGTAGCACTCATGAAAAACAACTTGATTTTAAGAGCAAAACATGTCCCAAGTAAACAGAATAGAATCGCTGATGCGCTGTCTCGGTTTCAGGACACGCCAGAACTGCGCAGGCAGTATGGCCTCGAGCCAGTGCCGTCGGTCATCCCGTCGGATCTCCTGCCTTGGTAACTGTCGTTCAACATTTGTTAGATGCTTCCTTGTCTGACCTCACCACACAGGCTTATAAAAAAAGTGTTACAATGTTTAACCAGTTCTGCCAATCTGAATTGCACCTCACACACTGGTTTCCAGCAAAAACACCAGCAATAATTTCTTTTATAGCATTTTGTTTTCAAAAAGGTTATGCGCCATCATCCATTACCAGTGTGATTTCAGCAATTTCATACGTGCATAAAATGCACACTTTTGCAGATCCAGCTGCTACATTTGTTGTTCGAAAATTATTGCATGGGGCTGCAAAATTGAGGTCATCAGGTGATCAGCGGGCACCTGTCACAAAATCGGTCTTGCACAAGTTGGTTTGTTCTACACCACACATCTCATGTTGCTATTATAACAACATTTTAACTTCGGCCATGTATTTACTAGCCTTTCACGCCTTCCTTCGAATAGGGGAAATTGCAGTGACTTCTACTGCAAAAATCGGTCAAGTCTTGCAGGTGAGCCAACTGGCAGTGGCGACTAATGGCAGGTGAGCCAACTGGCAGTGGCGACTAATGGCAGGTGAGCCAACTGGCAGTGGCGACTAATGGCAGGTGAGCCAACTGGCAGTGACGACTAATGGCAGGTGAGCCAACTGGCAGTGACGACTAATGGCAGGTGAGACAGCTGGCCGTGACGACTAATGGCAGGTGAGCCAGCTGGCAGTGACGACTAATGGCAGGTGAGCCAACTGGCAGTGACGACTAATGGCAGGTGAGCCAACTGGCAGTGACGACTAATGGCAGGTGAGCCAACTGGCAGTGACGACTAATGGCAGGTGAGCCAGCTGGCAGTGACGACTAATGGCAGGTGAGCCAGCTGGCAGTGACGACTAATGGCAGGTGAGCCAGCTGGCAGTGACGACTAATGGCAGGTGAGCCAACTGGCAGTGACGACTAATGGCAGGTGAGCCAACTGGCAGTGACGACTAATGGCAGGTGAGCCAGCTGGCAGTGGCGACTAATGGCTGTACAGTGGTGTTTTATGCATACAAGCATTATCAAGGCCCGCCTGTGACTTTAGCTATTCCAACACATATCGAGTCACCATGTTGTCCAGTTAAAGCTATGCGATCATATTTGGCATTACGAGGCAATTCGCCAGGTCCGCTCTTTATTTTTCCAGGAGGAGCTCCAGTTACAAAATCGTTCTTTGCTACTCAGCTGAAAAGGTGGGCAGGTCTCTCGACTTTATGCTATAAAGGTCATAGTTTTCGGATAGGCGCTGCAACAGCAGCTGCAATGCAGGGGGTCTCGGACGACGAAATCCAGCGCATGGGACGGTGGAAATCCCAAGCTTTTAAAAAATATATTCGAATTCCAATGTTGCAGGTGCAGTGACCTCTTTTTGTTTTGCAGTGGTTATGCTCACATAAGGTGGCAGGTGCACAAAATATGCTTTCTACTTAGGTGGGGCATATGGGGCAGCAATGCTTGTATTCATTTATTTCGGACAAAAAACGGAAAAATTTTGCATGAATTTGTTCTGCTGAGGTGGGGCATTCCATGTAATGTAAGCACCATTTCGGCTACACAGTTAATATGTCAACTTAAACCGGTAAATATCAGTGTTGTGTTACACTCCTGGTAGTGAAATACTCCTTGTTTTGGCTATGTTTCACTGATGCTTTCTGCTCAGGTGGGGCATTCCGTGTGAAATAGAAATGTTTTATATACACTCTCGGTGGTTAATATAGACCAATACTGTGTAGCACTTCAGTTACCGAAATGTGTGGATTCCTAATGTGTCAGGCAGGGCATTACATTTATCCTTCACAATTGTTGTTTCCAAACCGATGGCTATGTTAAGTATACGCATAATGTGTAACGCTTCAGGTACTAAATCATTGTAGGATTAATATGTTGTGGCGCGTGCTTTCTGCTGAGGTGGGGCATTCCATGTAGCATAATTTTTGTTTACACACATGATGGATATTATATAGCAATAATGTTTAGCACTTAAGGTGCCGGTATATACTTTCGTGTGGTTTTCATGTATAGCATGAATGCTTTCTGCTTAGGTGAGGCATTCTAAGTGGCAGTAACAGTGTTCGCAGTAACACAGGTTATCTAAGTTCGTGCTAATTGCCATTGGACACACGTGTGGACTAATGTGTTGTTACATTTGATACCAATGTTTTTACACAAAAGCTCATAGTATTAGTAGGTAACATCCATGCTTTCTACTGAGGTGGGGCATGATAGGTACTGTTTTGATGAATAATTGTTACATTCTGAGTGTAATTGCTGTAATTTTGCTTAGTGATACGGAATCCGGTGGGGTGGGGGGAGCCATTCTGAAAATGTGTTATTACAGAATTGGCCTGGTGTGGTCGATTCCCCCACCTTTGCTGCCAGTTTTGTGTATTTGTTATGACATGTATAACTAGGTATCGACATTGTATATTATTGTAGTTATGTAATCTAGTTATACAAACATACACCTGACTTGTGTTATCAGCAAACAAGCCACGTTTCCGAGTCACGGAGTCACAACTTTATTTGGTAATGTTGTCCCGCATAAAAACACCTTTTGAATGAAATTCAAACGGCATTTATGTGGGCAACAAAACCAATGCTTCTATTCTGGAATATACGGTAAGCTCAAAACATTATGAGGCTGACGGAAACATGAGACTAGCTCTTCAATCCCAGCCTCTCTCTCGAAATTTCCAGAATTGAAAAGGTATATTCGCTCTCAATTTTTGAAGTTTGTTTTCCCACCCTCCTACCCCGTCCACACCTGAGTATTTATATGGCTGGTGGTGTTTTTTTACTTATTTGTGTGTTTCTGCATGCAATTTTAAATACACGGTTTATATTAAGTTACAGTGTATGCATAATTGTGTTCTGTGCCATCATTGTTTTCTCTGATATCTCTTGCAACTATAGCCATGCATTCTGTAGCATAGTTTGTATGTGAGCAGGCAATGTAATGTTACGTAAATCTAATATTTTTATTTCTATACACCACAGGCCTGTTTATTGTTGTTTTGAAATCAGGAAACATTTTGCCAGTAAACGAGGACAAAAAAACAACAATACTGACGGAATAGTGTAGGATAGCTCTCAGGAAGTGGAAGTAATCATTATTACAGAAGATTATAAATTGGTGGAACAAATTGTATGTATATTATGTAAATATTAGCAGCGTGGATCAGAAGGTCGTATTACACGTGCACATACAAATAGTGAACTCTGAATGCGTCAATGGCTTTTGGTTTCGTGCAATATTCTTCTGCACAAAAACAATGTATTAACAAAGAATCCTATTTCCGCAAATTGTATATTAATATGATGAACAATCTTGTCAAAAATGTTGTTTCTACTAAAGGAAATACCATCATAACAAGGTACGAAAACATAGCTACTATCCTGAAACAACGGTGGTAGACTATAACACAAAATACACTTTCAACCATTCAACCAGAGTATATAAGTGCAAAAATAAACATAATATTGACGTGAGAGAGGGGAGGGGAGATAGAAGGGGAGAGAGAGTGTGTGTGTGTGAGTAGGCGGACTAACACTTATAACGGTAATAACATTGCAAGACAATTCTACAACATGATAACAGAAAGAGTGTAGGCGAATTAGAACAAACAACGAAGGGATAAGACAAAGAAACCAATACAAAGCTAAAGCATTATGTCGAAAATGAATTGAATAGGCAAACTATAGCAAGTAACAATTGGATAAAAAAGGCGTCTAGACAACTATAACACATTACAATATATAACATCAATGCACGACGTACTGTGTTGAAATAATACACCGCTATAATGCAATGTGATTATATTATAGCTATTGTTATTATCAATAACGCTATTGTTATTATTGTATAATGTTGTCATTGATAGGATTCACAAACATGAACGAATGGATACGAACGGACGTCATATTGTTCCTGCTGTGCTCGGAAGTTGTCGCAGGTTGGTTATTTCCATGTATGTAACATCATTGGACATGCTGCCATAACATAGCTTTGTTTACGTAAAGCACGTTACACAACTTGCAAATAAACACATAACTTGTAGAAACTACTAATGGCAGAGTAGCCAGCTTATTGGATGGATGGAAAATATATTTTTATATAATTAATTATGTAATTAATGTAGTACATGAATTTGAAGTTAATCATACTGTAAAGTACAAATCGTTTTTATTTTTCAGTTTTCAAAGTCATTTCACCTTTCTCTCGTGATGCTTCGACGACCTTAGATTGTCTTCGTCAAACTATTCCGCCAATCTGATTAAAATAGGGGTGTAACGGGTCGAAAGTACACTCGTGCCAAAAATTTGTCTTTATGCAAAGCGTGTGCGCGCAAAGGACGTCTACAACTTGACCTAATTCCTTTGACGCCTGATCGTCAATAGTGTTGTCGTGCCAGATGTATGATATATAATGCTCCGTGTTTTACATTCTGTGTTTTCCTATTCTTGTTATTGTATTCTGCAAACAACTGCACAAGACACACGTACATATAAGTTTATATTATGTAAAGTAAAGAATAGGTTAAAATTAAACGTATTATTAGCGCAAAAAACCGTAGATGCAATACTTACTTATAGCATGGTGACCAGTCCGCCCGATAACCGGAAAGCCATCGAAACATCACGAGAAAAATATAACAGGCCATTACAGAATTTGATTGTAACAAAACTAAACAATATAAAATATAGTGCTTACACCACAAGTGCTTATTTCAGCCTTCCTTATGTTCTGTACGCTTGGGAAATGTCAGAGGATATAGACTCTCGATGCCGACGATTGCGTTAAAGACTTGCAAGTGTCGTGTCACCAACAGTCGGTGCACCTTCACATTTAGCACCGACGTCGAACAGAGTGGCTACTTACCACGTGTATGCATATCATCTGTTGGCCAGGCGAGACTTTCGCCGCTAACTAAAACTGTTTGTTTCGGCGGACGTGGCCGACAAGAGCGAACATTCTGCAACATATACGCCTGTATCCATGCGTTGATGGATAGTGGCGGACTGTACAAAGTACACATTTATGGTGAGTGTCCCTGGTGAAACAAATGTGTTCTGGTGAAACCTCGTAACGTTATCTTGGGCAAATTAACTTCTGTTGACCTAAAACAGTGGAAAACAATATTGCGTTTCTTTTCATGTAACATAACTTACGGCGTTTCGTCAGAACACCATCGGTGTGTGTGTGTGTATATGTGTGTGTGTGTGTGTGTGTGTGTGTGTGTGTGTGTGTGTGTGTGTGTGTGTGTGTGTGTATGTGTGTGTGTGTGTGAGTGTCTAAGTGTGTGTGTGTGTGTGTGTGTGTGTGTGTGTGTGTGTGCGTGCTTGCGAAACTTCTTTACTGCAAGCATGCGTGTGTGTGTTTGTTTATTTGTAAATGTATGTATCCTTGTGTGTACGTGTATTGTGCACGTATGTGCTTTAGTGTATGTGTAGATGTGTGTGTGTTTGTGTGTGTGTGTGTGTGTGTGTGTGTGTGTGTGTGTGTGTGTGTGTGTGTGTGTGTGTGTGTGTGTGTATATATATATATATATATATGTGTGTGTGTACGAATTTATGTATGTGCCCAATGTTTAAACACAAATCAAACAATTATTAATTTTTATTATCAAGACAAATCAAGAAGCATATTATTTATTGCTCTGTTGTAAGCGTTTCTGTTCCTTGCAGGAGGTATAATGACAGATGGTCCGATCGGTATTGATTGTAAAACAACTACTACAACAACATCAATAACTACGACAAGAAAACCAACAACTACGACAACAACACCAACAACTACGACAACCAAACCAACAACTACGACAACAAAACCAACAAGTACGACAACAAAACCAACAACTACGACGAAAAAACCAACAACTACTACAACAAAACCATCAAGTACTACAACAAAATCAACTATGATAACAGAACCAACAACTACGCCAACAAAACCAACAACTACGACAACAAAACCAACAATTACTACAACAAAACCAACAACTACTACAACAAAGCCAACTACTATAATTATTAACACCACACCAATAATGACTAAAATCACAACTGACAGAACGGCAACAGCTACGCCTTCGTCACCAGCGAAGAGAGCAACAACGACACCACAGCCAACAGCAACATCAACTACAACTACGACGACAACAACAAATAAGCCGAAAAGCCGACGTCAATGACAGCATGGCAAACCACCCCCACAGCGACTACAATAACATTCACCATTAAAGACATATTGACAACAACTCCCAAACAACCATCGATACTGAGCGAAACTACGACACCGAAGCCACTAACAGAATTCACGACGCCAACGTCGGCTTATGTATCTACTAAGAAACCGCCGACAACGATACAACCAACAACTGCTACAGCAAGTACGAACAATAAACAAACTACAACAACACCAGCTGTTGTTGGACCGATTAGAACAACGCCGTTTGTCTGTGTCACTAGCATTACAAGTGACTTAGGAAGCACTTCAGCTACGCGAACAACGGAAGTAGATGGCCGAGAGGAAAGGGTGTTAGAATCTGCAGTGGACTTAAACAGGGACACTAACGTCTACCGAGTGACAACGCCGACTCTCTCATCCGAAACGTCGCTCGGTCTCAACCCTCAGGTTATGTCAGGTGAGTCGGTGTAGTCACGCAGTGTCAATCCTCAGGTGGTGTCAGGTGAGTCGGTGTAGTTACTCAGTGTCAACCCTCAGGTGGCGTCAGATGAGTCGGTGTAGTTACTCAGTGTCTACCTTCAGGTGGTGTCAGATGACTTTGTGTAGTTACTCATGGTCAACCTTCGGATGACATCAGATGAGTCGGTGTAGTTACCCATCTGGAATTCGTCGTAATTTAAGTTATGTTGTTTCTCTTGTAGTTTCCATCACTGTGATAGGCATAGTCCTTTTCCTCATCAGTGTCGTCGCCTGTATCATGATTACCAGGTGAGATTATGTGTTTATTGTAGCTTCGCTATAATGCCTACCTGCACGCACATTTAGACACTCATAATCATGCATGCAAACAAGTACCTTAGACGTTATATGCGCAAGTAGGGAAACGAACAAACATTTCGGGAACGGCAACAGGCAAATTTGGCTTAGGTGTGAGAAACGAAAGAG
>OZ023212.1:57657645-57702645 GCA_963995525.1 Escarpia spicata
CCATTTTACTCAAAGGAATACGTGTGAACTGATTATTATACACACGTATGCTTGCACGCTCGCACGCACGGATGCACACACACACACACACACACACACACACACACACACACACACACACACACACACACACACACACACACACACACACACACACACACACACACACACACACACACACACACACACACACACACACACACACACACACACACACACACACACACACACACACACACACACACACACACACACACACACACACACATACACACACACATATTAATTTGGTCTCACTGGTCTTTATGTGACCAATTAAGACCACAGTGAGACATATTAATTTGGTCTCACTGGTCTTTATGGACGTTACAATATTTATAATAGTAGTTGTTTCGTTCTATGATGGCTAAGAGATTGATCTTACATTATAATCTGGTCAATTTGGGAGTGTCATGAGCGCACTATTGAGCAGATAGTAGCGATATACAAGCTGTCCCTGTTATTAGATCCTGTAATTAATATAATGCTGCTTAGTATATATAGTATACCGATACTGGTTATCCATTCGTGGGTGTTTGAACATAGCTTACTTATTTAGTCTGTCTAACTGGATTATTGTTGATGCAGTGATAAACAAAACGGAGATTAGTGTTGTGACCTGTCTGACGGATGTCTAGTGTGTTCGAACAATAACGCAGGACACTCCTTCCAATTAACGATGTAGCCTACGTGTTGTTATTTGAATCCTGCAAGACCATACAGAAGATCTGTTCAACGCTCAGTGGCCCACAATAAGGACAACGCCAGGCGGACAGTTTAACTTAGACAAAGAGGTCATACGCAAACTGCATCATTAAGCAGAATCACACAGTGAAATTGAAGAAGTGTTTTATTTCTTCAAAAATCCGCTGGTGTAACATCGAGAACACTAACTTTCCGTGACACGCCTGCACAAATGTCCCAACAGCGCGTCCTTGGTGCGTTTTCCTTATGCACATTTCACTGTTAATGAGTTAAATAAATTCTGAATAGCAAAATCGGATTTGTGAGCTCATAAGAATAATAATTAAATTAATTTGTCTCTGCCAGGCTGGTGCGACGACTAACACAGCACAGCCGCACACCTACACACACACACACACACACACACACACACACACACACACACACACACACACACACACACACACACACACACACACACACACACACACACACACACACACACACACACACACACACACACACACACACACACACACACACACACACACACACACACACACACACACACATACACACACATACACACACACACACACGCACGCACATACATACATGCACACACACACACACACACACACACACACACACACACACACACACACACACACACACACACACACACACACACACACACACACACACACACACACACACACACACACACACACACACAAACACCAACATCACACACACACACACACACACACACACACACACACACACACACACACACACACACACACACACACACACACACACACACACACACACACACACACACACACACACACACACACACACACACACACACACACACACACACACACACGCAAACACACGCATACACACACACACACACACACACACACACACACACACACACACACACACACACACACACACACAAACGGGTGTTGCAGCACAGTAAGTCGGTTAATTGGTCAGTTCGAAATTTATTGATTTATTTACCTGATTTACACGAAACAGTGTGATAATATGTTTGCTTTATCTGGATTTTTAAAAACGATTATTCTACTGATACATTAGCGTCGGAACCGAGGTAATCCGTCAATATTTTGGTTGAGGAGGTATGAGCATGCTAGAGAGACTAGAGCATGTTTGCCCCATATGCTCTTATCCAACACCTAGCCCCCCCCGCCCCGCCCACCATATTCAACATCTTCTGGTGCTCAAGCTAAAATCATGTAGCGACCAATCCTGCCAACTTAATTAATTATGTTAATGTCGCAAACAAGCGGTGTTTCTAAATATAAGTTATTATTTAAATGCGTGTTTACGTATGAACGAGTAGCGTTGCTTGTGTCAGAGAGTTGCAGCACTTTGAAGAAACGCTATCTACACTGTAACAGTTATTACTGAACAGTATTTGTGTCGCATCATATATCTCTACAGGTACGTGGAGAGAATGATTCGCATAGATGTCGATTTTCTAAATGCAACGTTTTATTAGGGATTTTCATTATGCACTGCAGGAAGACATATACCAGTATACGTAAATGAACATTTCATGGTTGACTGGGCGTGTTTCCCGTGTAGTAATTGTGTCATATTGTAATTGTTCACAATAACGTTTAAAACGTCGTATGCATAAATATTAACAATTAGATCTTTTAGTTTTAATTTAGCATTATATATAAGCGTACGATATAAAGTTTCTTAAATATAGTATTTGTGTTTCTAGACACTGCAGCCCTGTTTGTTGTTGTATTGAAATCAGGAGAAATGTTGACAGTAAACGAGGACATAGAACAACAGTACTGACGGAATAGTTAGATATCAGGACGTAATCAATTTCGCCGTCATTTAAAAACTTACCTTTATAATCTTGCGTTTTCACCTTAGCTCCATGGCGTATCGATCCATTTGTTAACGACTTTAATATGGCTTATCGATTCTGATATTGAATAACCCTTTTGTATTGATGCGCCTCTGAGCTTTGTTTTGGCTTCCGAGGATTTAGGCGCAAAAGAAGGTACCTTATTATTATTATTATCACAGAAGATTATAAATTGATGGAAAAAGTTATCTATGGACTGTACGAATGCTAGCCGTTTGAACGAAAAGGTCGTATTGTACATACATATACACATGTTGAACTCTCAATAATTCAACGGCTTCGCTATCCACATGTCATCTGCATGATATTGACCCTCACATAATAGGTATAACCGAATCCTGGACCACCACCGATATATCAAATGCCGAATTGGGACTGACAGGATATGTAATGTTTAGGAAAGATAGAATAGGAAGAAAGGGAGGTGAAGTTATTTTATATATTAAAGAATCTATCCAGGCTTATGAAATAAAATTAGAAAGAGAAGCAGATTGCGAAGAAGCTGTTTGGTGTAGCATAGATACAGGAAACTCAACGTTAACGGTTGGATTAGTTTATCGAAGTCCAAACATAAGCATAGAAGAGAATGAAAAAATACAAAACGCTATAAGGGAAGTAAGCAAACGGGACTGTATTATTATGGGGGATTTTAACCACGGGCACATACAATGGAAATCTCTACAGAGTATGGGGAGTGAGGACCACAAGTTTTTAGTTTTAGTTCAAGATACTTTCCTTTCTCAACATGTGCTAGAACCAAAGGGGTGAGAATGTGTTAGATATAATTTTGTCCTCATAGAATGAATTAGTTGACAATGTCAAGATATGTGAGCCACTGGGCAGTAATGATCACAACCAGATACATTTTACCATCAAAGTAAAATCAGAAAGGAATAGTAAAAAGCAGTATAGGAGAAATCTCCACAAAGGAAGGTATAAGGACATGAGGAAATATTTAGCAAAGATAGACTGGAATAACACACTGAAAAAAAAGACAGCAACAGAATGATAGAAGAATATATTAAAGAGTGAAATTAAGTGCATAGTCGATACATTTGTACTCTTAAAAAAACAAGGGAAACTGTCCAAAAGGAAACACTTATCGAAAGAAGCCAGTAGAAAAATTTTGTATAAACAAATGATGTGGAAGTCATATAGAGTATTGGAAATGATGAAGACTACAACATTTATAAAGAAGCACTTAACCAAGCCACAGCTGAAATTAGAAATTCAAAGAGAAGCTATGAACAACAATTAGCTAGTAATATAAAACATGACAGCAAGAGTTTCTATGCGTATGTTCGAAGCAAACAGAAAGTTCAGGATAAGGTCGGTCCTCTAGAAGATAGTGCTGGAAATATAATATCAGAGGGATTCTTAATGGCAGAAGACCTGAATGAGTATTTTAGTTCAGTGTTTACCAGGGAAGATATTAGTTCACTGCCAGTAAAATAAATCATCTGGAGTGGATGGGATTCCGCCCAAACTACTATTAGAAATTGTAGAACAAATTAGCGTACCGCTTGCAACAGTTTTCAATTTGTCATTAGAAGAGGGAGTGGTTCTTTGGAAAGAGGCAAACATTATACCGTTATTTAAAAAAGGTTCGAGAAACAAGTCAGAGAACTATAAACCAGTGAGTTTAACATAATTGATTTGCAAGTTATTAGAAACACTAATTAAAGATCACATGGTGGATTTTCTTGTTAAACATAACTTGATAAACCCATCTCAACATGGGTTTTTAAAAGCGAGGTCATGCTTAACAAATATGTTATGTTTTTTGGAAGACATCACTAAGTGGGTAAATGAGGGATCACCAGTAGATATCGTCTACTTAGATTTTCAAAAAGCTTTCGAAAAAGTACCACATCAAAGATTACTGCTTAAACTAAAGGCCCATGGCATAGGAAATGGTAGACGATGGATCACCAATAGATATCATCTACTTAGATTTTCAGAAAGCTTTCGACAAAGTTTCACATAAAAGATTTCTTCCTAAACTAAAGGTCCATGGCATACGAAATGGTATAATAAACTGGATAGAAAAATGGCTGATTGACAGAAGACAACGAGTAGTAGTTGATGGGGAGGCTTCAAACTGGAAATCAGTTTTGAGTGGGGTACCACAGGGATCAGTACTAGGACCTATATTATTCTTAATATATATCAACGATTTGAATGATGAAATAACAAGCAAGGTGTTGAAGTTTGCGGATGATACAAAGTGTTTAGAAGGATTAAACGTGATGGAGATAGACAGCATTTACAAGATGATCTTGATAGGTTGATCAAATGGTCTGAAAAGTGGCAAATGCTGTTCAATTTTGGGAAATGTAAATGTCTCCAGACAAGACATTGGAACGAAGAGGTAGAATGTACAATGCACTAAGTACTACTGGAAACGAAAAGGGCTTAGGGTTAACCATTAGTGCTGATATGAAGGTTTCAGAGCAGTGTGGAATTGCAGCTTCAAAGGGAAATCAAATCCTTGGATTAATTAGGCGAAATATAGCGTATAGGGAAAAAGAACTAATAATACCGCTGTACAAAACAATAGTGAGGCCTCATTTAGAATATTGTATACAAGCATGGAGGTCATATCGCAAGAAGGACATAGATATGCTAGAAAGAGTACAGAGGAGAGCGACTAAAATGATACAAAAACTGAGGGATCTTAGTTATGAAATTCGCCTAAAAGAATGTGGTTTAACAACATTAGAGACCAGGAGATTGAGAGTATATCAGACAGAAGTGTTTAAAATAATAAATGGTTATGAAAATATTGATAGAAATATTTTTTTCTCAGTTAAGAAAGATAGAAGGACTAGAGGACATGAAGTTACACTAGCAAAGGAGCAGTGTATATTAGATATAAGAAAGTTCTAATTTTCACAAAGAACTTTAATTGAATGGAACATATTATCTGCTGATTGTGAGGGTGTTAGTAGCGTGAATATGTTTAAAAATAAAACACATACCTCAGAAGGGCGGGATACACATAGTTAAAAGGGTTTGACTCTCGATAAGCCAAAGGGCTTCCTTGTCCACCTGCTACCTAGAGTTAATTCTATGGGTGGCAATCTTGTTAAATGTGTGTTTTTACTTGGATAAAAAAAAATTTCAATTGTATTTTAGGTTGTCGTTCCGGTTACTAGTTCAATTTCCATGTTTCCACGAAGCACAATAGCGATCTGATTATTGACATGTTTTATTGTTAAACTATTAGGAAATTCCTCACAGCAATTAACATTTATTTTACATAAAACATTACTCTTTCGATACAACAAACTAATATTGAATTCCGGATTCGTACCTTGTCCTTATGTTATGCTCAACAAAACAATATGTTAACAAACTATCCTGTTTCCGCAAAATCGTCTGTGAAAATATGCATAACCTCTCCAAATGTGTCGTTTCCACTAAAGGTATTAACCTTCTAACAAGTTACGAAACCATAACCATTTTTCTGAAACAATAATAAGACACACGTACACAAACAAACACCAATACTTAAAATATTATATTTTAAAATACATATAACACGTCAAGAAGACAGCATGACAACCCTACAACATGATGACGAAAGAGGGTGGGTGTAGGCGAATTAAAGCAAACAAAAACTGGATACGACAAAGACAGAAGATACGTAACATTGAGGCATGACTTAAGCCGTGATTCCGTATGTACGGAAACGGCATGCGGGTGCTGTATTCGGTAAAACAATGAATATATATATATAATATATCATTATATATATATATAGAGAGAGAGAGAGGGGGGGGGAAGACAGCGGGAGGGAGGGACGGTCGAAGGAGGGAGGGAGGGGAGGGAGAGAGTGCTTACTGGAAATCAATAGAAGTAGTTTTACGTGAACATAGGCGGATGCGCTGTTTCACGCGCATGCGGGTGTGGAAAATTAGATCGTCCCATGTAATAACACGTGTTACACTTCTTCTGCCCTTTTACAACAATTGTACATTTGTATACTTAAATAATGGTTATTATTGTATATATGTTTGGTGTTGAAAAACAAATTAATTAATTCATATAGCGATTCGAATCTAATCTTATCCGCACAGGAATTGGATAGGAAATTCCCAGAAGTTACGTCACTACAGAGATATTTCCATTCTGCATGTCGTTTCTGTACATATGAAATCGTAGCTTTAATGTGTGGTAGTGTAAGACATATATTTCAGGCAATAAAATAATAGTTATTGTTATTGTCAATAATGTTGTTATTAGTGTTGCCGTTAATAGGACTCACAAACATGACGGAATGGGTGCGAACGGACGTCGTGTTGTTCCTCCTTTGCTTGGAAGTGGTTGCAGCGCTGTTTCTTCCATGTATGTAATAACATCGAACATTTTGTCATGTGCTTTGTTTACGTAAACACAATTAGAAGGTCATCAAGCTGCACAGTTGAAATCGTTTTTATTTTTCATTTTTGACAGTCAAGTTTGGTATTAACGTAATGCGAGTGCGCGAGCAACTTGACATAAGCCTTTGACGTTTTAGTACCAGTTGTGTTGTCTTGTCAGGTGTATGACATAATGCTGCGAATTGTACATTCTACGTTTTCCTATTCTTGTTATATTATTCCTATAAATAACTGCACAAGTCATTACTTCTATGTTTATTCTATGTAAAATAACATTTAAGAGTTTACAAATAACAGTATTATTAACACAAAAAAGTGTAGATGCAACGCCTATTTTGGCATAGTAACTTATGGACCTACTCTTTACACCGGACAACACTCGGCTCGTTACACCGAAAAGCCTTCGAAACATCTCGAGAAAAATATAATGGATCATCACGGTATATGATTGTAAAAAACTAAACAATAGAAAATATAACTTAGCTTAAACATTATAAATAATGTATCATTAAAATTGCCAATGCTACACAGTACTATGTTTATTTCAGCCATCGAACCTTCCTTATGTTCTGGACGCTTGGAAAATGTCAGAGATAATAGTCTCTCGATGCCGACAACTGCGTCAATGACGTGCACTTGTCGCGTCACCACCAGCTGGTGTACCTTCACATTTAGCACGGACGTCGAACAGAGTGGCTATTCACCACGTGTGTGCATATCACCTGTTGGCAAGGCGAGACATTCGCCGCTAACTGAAACTGTTTGTGTCGGCGGACGCAATCAACAAGCGCGACTATACTGCAGCATATGCGTCTGTATCCAGCCGCTGATAGATAGAGCCGGGCTGTACGAAGTAAGATTTTCCGGTGAGTGTCCGACAAGATCATGTCAACTTTGTTCTGCAGAAACCTCCTGACGTTTTCTTTGGCAAATTAATATGTGTTGACATAAAACTGTAGAAGAAAAAAATGCGCCTGTTTTCGTGTAACGTGAGGGCTATTCCAAGTTACGCAAGATGGCCTGTATAGATATAAATAATGCCTGTAAAAATAAGGAAAAGAAACATTTGTTTTGGTATCCTGCAAAACAAATTTGTTTTACTTACGATGTTTCATCAAAACACCATCGATATTTATGTAAGTATGTATGTATGTAGGTATGTATGTATGACATTGTATGTATGTATGTATGTATGTTTGTATGTATGTATGTATGTATGTATGTACGTTCGTACGTATGTATGTATGTAAGTATGTATGTATGTATGTATGTATGTATGTATGTATGTATGTATGTATGTATGTATGTATGTATGTATGTATGTATGTATGTATGTATGTATGTACGTACGTACGTATGTATACTTGTATGCTTGTGTGTATATATATTTGTGAACGTATGTATGCTTATATGTACATGTATTTGTGAAAATATATGGTTTAATGTATATGTGTATGTGTAGATGTGTATATGTATGTATGTGCGCAATTTTAATACAAATCAAACAATTATTAATTGTCAAAGCATATTATTGTTTGCTCTGATGTAAGACTTTCTGTTTTATTCGCTGTTCCTTGCAGGAGGTATAGTTGGAGCTGATCCAATCGGTATTAATTGTCAAACAACTACTACAACAACATCAACAAGTACGATAACAAAGCCAACAACGGCGACAACAAAACCAACAACTACGACAACGAAACCAACAACTACAACAATAAAACCGACAACTAAGAGTATAAAACCTACAACTAAATCCACAAAATCAACAGCTACTACAAATACGCCGGTAACGACAATGACGAGTAAGAGAACTACACAGATATACTTAACGTCGGAAAACCAAACGATGTCTTCTACTACGCCTGCAAATACTGCTGACAAACCATCAACCCCAGTATCGTCATCAGCGTCATCGTCGTCAACAATAATAACAAGGACACTAACAACCGCAACAAAAAGTCAACCACCACGACCTACGATGTCACTTGTTAAAACTCCTACAACAGCAGCTTCTGCAATAAGGACAACATCAAAGACATCAAACCAAAATGAAGACATATTTATACCAACGACGATGCCGTTTGTCCCGCAGACACGATCTGGATACACTGACGAACCGACGAGTAAGAAACTGGTCTTCCCTTTCGCCAATATCACAACACGCTCAAATAATGTTAATGCATACTACGGAACTGCAACTGCCATAATAAATGACAGCACAGAAACACAGGAAGTAACTGCCAGAGTCGCCAGAACTGCAGGTTCCCCGAATGCTGTCACTAGAGACACACAGGACTACCTGGTAACAAGGCCGGTGATCTCCTCAGAGAAGTCGCTCAGTCTCAGCTGTCGGGTGGTGTCAGGTGAGTCAGTGTCGTTACTTAGTATCACCCCTTTCCTGTGCCCTGTGATTCGATGCTGCTACGCAGTATTCACCCTCAGTGGTTAGCTGCGTATTAATCAAAACACGCGATTTTGTTTTGCGACCTTATGAAGTATTTCACACATTACCGAGGTTGATTTTGCTCAGAGTCTGATAGTCTTTGTGTCTGTAAGGTACAAACAATGTTACGTGTAATTTGGATTTAAGCACCACCTAGAGTACGAAGTAAGCTAAATGCCTGTATCGCTATATTTTGTTTGTTTTCTGATGTGTGTATGGATGAAGTATCACGACATACTTTCTAAATGTTTATTTGTGTTACAGGATCCCTTGTTGCTATAGGCGTGGTCCTATCAATGATCAGTTGTACCGCTGTCATTGTCTTCGTAATCACCAGGTGAGGTTCCGTGAGTTTTAGGTGCATCACGTGCCCGCGCTTCATCATGCCTACACGTACTTATATATAAGCACATACGCTTCCCACATATAACCACATGGGTGCTTCAGTGGATTCTCCGTATCCAGAATAAATACTGGCAGTATAACATATAGGGCCAAGAGCATAAATGTACTACGTAGGTATCATGTTGGAATCAATGTGGTTTATAAATGTGGGGTTTGTAGGAATATCGAAGTAGAGTTAATAAACGAAGATGACGTATGAGAACTTAATCAATAGTATATCGGTTGGACACGAAAAGATATGCAATCAACATTTTGTAGGTTGAATATGAGAAAGTAATCAATTAACAGGACACGGGTTTGATATGATAACATACTGAATCAGTAATAGACAGGTTGGATATGTGAACATTCTCAATCAATGTTGGATACCGGACGGTACCAAATCGTTTGATTAGATAGAAATAAATATTCATTCAACATAATATAGGTTGTATATTAGAAAGTAATCAGACACCATTCCATTGGTTGGATATGAGGAAATCGCACATACACACACACACATACACACACACACACACACACACACACACACACACACACACACACACACACACACACACACACACACACACACACACACACACACACTTCAGATACACTTTGTACTTGGATGTGTGCTAGATGATAGTGAAGCAGACATGTGGCTGACAGTGGCAGAAGCCTTGACAATGTCCACATCTGCTGTTTACTCAGAGGGTGGATTACCATGGACCTACATGTCTTTGGGCAAACCCAGCACACACGCATACACACACACCACACCACACACACACACACACACACACACACACACACACACACACACACACACACACACACACACACACACACACACACACACACACACACACACACACACCACACACCACACACCACACACCACACACCACACACCACACACCACACACACACACACACAACAAAAACACGCGCACGCGCGCATACACACACGTACACAATTACACACCACACACACACACACACACACACACACACGCACACACACACACACACACACACACACACACACACACACACACACACACACACACACACACACACACACACACACTCATACACACATACAAGCATACACCATACACACACACACACACACACACACACACACACACACACACACACACACACACACACACACACACACACACACACACACACACACACACACACACACACTTACATATTCACAACCACGCAAAATGATTGTGTCATAAAACACACACACACAAATATCAATGCATTACAACTAAAATTCCGAATTTACCGAGAAAGCTCTTCAAAATGTTTCAGACGTAGACGACACGTCCTGGAAATAAACAAGCGTCGGAGAAATGTCACCAGCTGAATTGTGAAACTAATGCTTTCTATGTGTCACACGGTGACTTCGTATTCCATGTTCCACGCGGATATGCAAGGACTTCAAATAACGGAGAACACATCGTTTGACAGTAAACAATACTTACGCATCATATTGGATCTACTTGGTAGACACAATTGGATGATTTACGTATTTTAATTGAACATGTATAATGTTGGTCATATACATTATTGTGTGCAATTGTATAACCGCTGGAGTGAAAAAATTGCATTTGATGTCAACTTTGTACACATTTACATATTGTATACAAATGCTGTGCATAATTTAAGCGTTGGGTGCACGGTTACTTATCTTATGTATAAAAGGAATTTTTCCAAAGGGCATCATGTGCGCAGACTTAATTTAAAGTTTGAATATAAATTATCATACATGCCGCGTGAATCAATCTGTGAATATTACATGTTGTTGTTCTCTTCCAAACCAAGTCACCCATGTCAACTACGAATACAAAGCACATTAGTTTCTAGATTGGACGTTTGTTATGTACACTCTGATAATATTCGTTTGTTTGACACATCAGTTTATAAAAAAGGAATAAAAAGTAAAGGTAAGTTCTTATATTGCGCAGTATCCAGTCCTCAGGACTGCTCAAAGCGCTTTATGCTTTACTCCCTGGCAGACCTGTTCAGTCGAACACCATGTACACTTCTTTGGGAAGCTTCCAGCCACTCTTCAATTAATGCGCGAAGGCTATCCGTACACAAAGTTACAATACTGTCTATCGCCAGGTACTCATTCATACAGCTGAGTGAACTGGAGCAACGTAGAGTGAACCAACTTGCCCAAGGCTCGACACTGGAGCAAACGATTCGAATCCGGGTTCTTTCTGTCGAGATTTCGAAGGTCTAGCCACTGCACCACTGCACTACAACGCAGTACTAACTATACACAAAAGAATAAACCAACTGTGAGCTGTAAATGTAAAACCTGTCGCACGGCAGCTGGATTGTAGCCGACTGCATTTTTCCCTGCATATGTAACGCAGTGATTCCGTCTAGTGACAATTAAGTGGGCCTACGTAGACATTGCAGGACTAATTTACAAGAAACAAATTTTTTGACTATTCGAACGAATCACATGCACATTACCGAACTTACGCGACGATTCTATGTTGGAGTTTTATTCAATTGAATTATTTGGGAATTGAAGAAACTACCTCTATTAATAAACCTGTTTTGTTGTATGTCTAGCATTCATTGTACTGACGCGTAGGTAGACAATCGAATATTGCTTATATTTTGTATTCTTTTGTCTTTCCTTCACTGTTGTAGGACGTTTGTGCTTTGAAATAGCGCAAACTGTAATCGTAGATGGTTTATTGCGTTCGTCGAGTCGGCATTTTGAGAAGAGGAGAATAGAATTATGAATAAGATTTGTGCAACACACACACACACTCACACACATACACGCACGCACACGCACACGCACACTCACATACACACACATATGCACACACACTCACACATACGTACACACAAAACACTCTCACGCGTATACACACACACTCATATACACCAGACAACACACACACACACACACACACACACACACACACACACACACACACACACACACACACACACACACACACACACACACACACACACACACACACACACACACACACACACACACACACACACACACACACACACACACACACACACACACACACACACACACACACACACACACACACACACACACACACACACAAACACACACACTCGCACACAAGCACACCTGCACGCAGACACATATAGGTGTAGGTGCAAGTGCGCATGCCTATGCGTGTGCGTGTGCGTGTGCGTGTGCGTGTGTATGTATATCGCAGATAACACGGTCTTCGTAATATTATTATTTGGTTCGGTACATATTTCATTTCATTCATTCATTCATTCATTCGGTACATATACGCCAGGTGCCGCGCCAGTGTCACAATGCGATGACGTAAGATATGTGTTTGCGTGCGTTTATGTTGTAAAAGTCTTTGATATTGGGTATTATTAAAATACGTGGATATCTTAAGATTATATCGAACATTACGTTTTATATTTCAAAGAAAAAATCTGTATTTCCACACAATAATTTATTCAGTAATACTACATCCATACGCATGTGACATATGAATTATTATAAATTAATATAAATTAATAGTCCGGCAGCCAAAGTGTGATTTTTGATCGAACCTTGCACTAAAGGTCCCACAATGGGTTTTTCATGATTTTGTATCCTCAGACTATGAAGAATCAGAATCAGAAGTGTGACAAGCTGTTACCCTTGGGCGTTTTGCTGGTTTCTATGGCAACCCTATCTCACTTGTGGACATAAATGAGACACACGAATATATGCATATATTAGCAACTATGACATATGTTATATTCACTAATGTGTCCATTTCTATGTTTTTTTGATGTGATGAATACATTGGACATGTTATATTGATGATCTAAGGTCAAGGTCATACGTAAATGTCAAGGTCACACAAAGAATATACACCTGTTTCATGAAAAGGTTATGACACGAAGCTTAATATGCCAGAATTAGTATACATAAAACACACACACGCATACACACACACACACATACACACACACAAACACACACATACACACACACACACACACACACACACATATGTATATAGCAAAATTATATTAAAAGTATATTATAACAAAACCAAAGTGACCGACTATTTTTCGAAACAGTGAATGCTGCAATCGATCGGGCGTTAACTACGTGTAATACTATTAGTGCGTGTTGAATGTATTAGAAACTATGTCAGTTAATAAACTGTCAATTGTATTTACTTATTTAACTCTAACAATTCGCACACACATTCCGTTGTTCATTCCCACGTTTTTAGCTTACAAGTCCACCATCATTGCTAGCCTGCGCAGTCAGTACACGGTGGACGCGGTACGTGTAAGGTATCGTAGAATTTGATCGACATGAAGGCATCTGATCCAGACACCATGCTAACAGCTATGCTGGAGGCAGAAAGGCTTGTGAAGTCAGTCGGACAACCCATTGAGGTGTTCACCTGTGACAAGAACGATTCAACAATTTCATTCTGCGCTTGGAAGGGCATGCACTTCATAATGCACTTTATTGGATGTATCAGAGCCCTGATGGCAGACACTGGGTTATCTAATGTCACGGAATGTTCTTTTGGAAGGGCTGCCCACATGCTGACAGGCAAGCGGTTTTCACAGAACTTTCGAGCACTGAGAATGGTGATGGAGGGACTTCTTCATAACATGCAGCAAGTTAACGAGCCAAGTAGCTTAATGTATGAGCTAGAAAACAAAGTTAACCAAAGCAGAACCACGAAACTCTGGGTAGATAAAATACGTGGATATCTTAAGATCAAAATTACGTTTTATATTTCTAAGAAAAACTCTGTATTTCCACACAATAATTTATTCAGTAATATTACATCCATACGCATGTGAAATATAAATTATAAATTAATATAAATTAACATAGATATAAATTAACACAAAACCAATAAATGGAATTAAGTATCACACGAGACAAATCATACTACAATTCCTTTAAAGTGTAATTTAAACACCCTCAACAAAATATAATCTACAACAAACACGACACTACTATTAAACATTTGGTGCATGCGTAAATATATTTTATATTTGTAATAACCTACTATAAAACTAGCAAACCGTAACACTACTTACTGGTAGGAGTAATATATAGTTATAACTATGTGGTAATCACCTAGAACAAAACATGTCCGTCGTATTAATTCAGTCAAAATGATTCATCCTATAATAATACATTTATTCGTACTAAAATTGTACAATGTACATAAAACAGTAAGCAATGAGCGCAGCTCGTCAATGGCTAAAAAAGAAGAGCTACCCACATTATTTATATTATGTAATACATCTTTTGCAAATGAGACTCTACATACTAGTTCAACATCCAGCCCCTCCTGGTAGTAGTCTTGAATCATACCATAAAACTGATTAGACTTCATTCGAAAGAATGTCATGGCATCAAGTTTGAATTTGGACATGATATAGTTAAAACTTTTAGACATATATGACCCACTACCTTGAAAGGCTAGATGAGAGAGCATTTTCAAACTGGAGTTACTGCATTTCAAGCAACTCTGCATAAATCGTACCATTCGATTCATAATTTGAATTTGAATCGGTAAACAGTCTGCTAAAAGTGGCACCATATTACAATGCGTGCAAACTGGTAGATTAAACAGTTTTCTGATACCTTTGTGCCACGTAGTATAGAACATATCAATATGTTTGTTTTGCAAGTTCCACAGACATACACCATAGAAAGATGTACAGTACGACATATATAATTGACGTTTTATGTTTATATTACAAAACCCAAAATTAGCAGATAATGCATTTACACGCCATATAAAATCATGACACATATCTTTTACCATAGCCTGGTGAGCGTCAGGACCAATAACGTGGCCTAAATGTAACCCTTTTTTACTATGTTTCACTTTTAAACCATCAAAGTAAAATGGGCAGTCGGTACCACTGCCATATTTAATAAGTTGACATTTTGCCGGGTTGAATTGTAAATCATATTCATATGCAAATTTTAGACATATATCACACATTTTGTTCAATGCATATATCGATGGAGCTACCAAAGATATATCATCAGCATAGCCAACAGCACCATAGTACTTATGACCGATCATACAGCCAAAACCAGACATGCAGTCTTTTTAACATTTCATCAATGTAGATAGAAAATAAAATGGGGGACAACACCCCACCCTGCTTCACACCATTGGCAGTGGAGAAATGCAATGACATGGATTTGTTCCACGATACATTTAAATGTTGATTAGTGTACATATAAAGTAAACATCTGATTAAAAGGGGATTCATTCCTCTATCCATCAGTAAGTTAAAAAGTTGCGTGATCTACGCATGACGTCAGCAATAACAGCATTGCGAGGAGAGCCACAATCTTTCCATAGATTATGCCAAAACAGTGACGCTTCTCTGTATGGTTTAACGTGTTCATTCCAACCCGCTATTATCTTCGAATTTCCCTCTTTTGAAGTATGTGGAATGGAGTTTTGACAAGCTCTTATACAACAATCCATTATTGAATCATGAAATATCTGAATATCATGACAATGCGTTAACCTGCTAGGACAATGTTTATCGCGGCATTCTAGATAATGCCATGGTATAGATATTTCGTCAATCATTCTTTCTAAAACCTTGCTGTACTGACTTAAGTTACAGTCTGACGCTTCTTGCCATTTAGGTCTAGATATGTACCTTCTAGAAGAAGGTGAACAATAATTAACATCTAAACTCAAGGTAAGAACCAGTGGCGAATGGAATGATAAATTTGCACCATCGTGCATAGTATAATATTCTAACATATGGTCAAAGAGTCCATTGTTTAACAAAAAATTATCAATGACATGAGTACCATTGTCCACAGGACTAGTAAATGTATAACAAACATTATGTCCTTCAAAATCAATACATGGCTTGATTGTTTCACGTTCACATATGTAATTTAAATGTTTCGTAAAGTTAGAAGACACACGATTGAAAGACGTGTTCATATCACCTCCAATAATGAAATTGGAACAGTTCATTATATTACATGTACTCATAATTTCAGTCAAAATATTGCAGTACAGATCATCATTACATCTGGTATCACATGGCATGTACACATTAAAAAGTAATAATGACATACTTTGCCTAGTTATATTAACTGCACATATTCTATTAGAGTTCATGATGACTGGGGAGACAATACAATTCAAGGAATTTTTCCACAGAATGGAACATCCACCATACCCTCTGCCATTTAAAAACATAGTATTATCTATTCCAGAAACATGAGATAAAATGCTAACATTGTTATCACATGGTATGTTTTTAATCCTGTGAAACTGAGATTCCATTAACCAATGTTCCTGGAGTAAAACAAAATCATGTGCTTTGATGAGCTCTGAGACATATTCAGGCTTACCTGGACCAAAGCCAGTACAATTATAACTTGAAATAGTAAGGTTACTAGCCATATTAAAAATCGTACATTATGTCGGAAGATAATGAAATCAGAACGTGCATGATGTCCTACAAAATTGGCAACAAAACAATAAACCACAACATTATTGTTAAACATAATTGGCTACTTACGCGATATGCTAAATACATTATACATAATATTACTTCATTGGTACGCCAGATCGCGTTCATATCTCCAGATTAGCGAGGCATCGTCACATTACATGTAGACTCGGTTGCACAATTCTGACTGACCAGTAATGAATCTATCGTAACGTTTACTTATTTCGTATCTAGCATACTATTTGAAATAGAACATCGCAGTGGAAACCCATATACTATTATCTGGAAACACTTGCTCTGACAAAGAGACAAGAGAAGAAGTTACATGTAGCATAGATCAACAGAGTTCGCTAAATAAGTAAAGTACTACGAGACGATAAAACGAATATAGGGTAAATGTGTGAAGATATTGAAATTAAGATTCACCTGATCAGCAGCAGAGACCGGAAGTGTATGGTGGTAGGAGGAGAAGGGGACTACTGAAAATAGATGGAAGCGACTTTTTTCGAGGAGGAACAAATCAACAGATATGGCCGTCACCCTGCAAGAGAGCAAATCGAAGAAGAAAACAGGAACACAACGAAGACAGTGGACAAACTTGAACATCACAAGGTTAATTACGGGTGTGTCCTCCAACTGCGTTGATTACTGCAGTGCATCGGCGCCTCATTGATGACATGTGGGTATGGGACCTTTGTGGAATGTCAGGCTTGAGCTTCATGTGTTTTACCAGTTGGGTGTACCAGCAGCTCTCCAAATGTCTGCCTTATGTAACCATGCATGTTACGAAAGACCCTACAGGAGCATTTTCTTTGTTTTCACACAATGGCGTTGCCTGACCTTGCATTATGTAACTTTCCAATGAAAGTCATGTTATGGTATAATCTACATGTACCTATTTCATGTTAATCGACATTGAGCCAAATCAATCCATTACATTACATTTCGGTGCCTTTCTTCCTATGCGCAGTTTCTTTTTGTGGCTAGTATATCTTATCACGACGAGAGCCTGGTCATTGTTGACAGTTGACATTCAATTCAAATACCTTTATTATCCCTCATGGGGAAATTCTCTTGTGTTGTTCGCTGTTAAGAAAGCAATAAATAAATAAATAAACATGTGTAACTGAGAACACTGACAATTAATTACATATGATTAAAGGAAATAAAAACAAGGCATTAGCTAAAATCCGTTTTCCATGTGTACACAAAGTTTAACATTGTATGTAACATTCGAGAACATTAAAAACACACAGAAAAATACATTTGTAGCATAAATTCGATTTTAAACCCGTCAGTGTGGCAATTCCCGCGAAAAAAATTTTTTTATGACCTCTGCGATCACGTGATATCTTAACGTCACATATGACTCACACTCGCAGCAGGCCGACCCTTTCTGTGCATTCAGAGCATGTTTACATGGATAGTTTTGGGGTCAAAACGAGCATCAGAATGAGTTATTGTGCAATATTCCGATGTAATACAAACACTAGTCATCATAGAGGAACAAGCAGTTATCTTACGGTTCCACATGAATACAATTTTATTCAAAACAATGAATGCGAATGAGCCTACAAGTCGACTAGGTATCGCCGAGCTTGGGCTCGTTTTCAGAATAATTAACAAGATTTAACAAGATTTAACAAGATTGCCATCCAGAGAATTAACTCTAGATGGCAGGTGGACAAGGAAGCCCTTTGGCTTATCGAGAGTCCAACCCTTTTATCTACATATATCCAGCCCTTCTGAGGTATGTGTCGATTTTATTTTTAAACATATTCACACTACTAGCACCCACACAATCATCAGATAATCTGTTCCATTCATTCACAGTCCTTTGTGAAAATGAGAACTTTCTTACGTCTAATCTACACTGCTCCTTTACTAATGTAACTTCATGTCCTCTAGTCTTTCTATCTTTCTTAACTGAAAAAAACATATTTTTATCAATATTTTCATAACCATTCAATATTTTAAACACTTCTATCTGATCTCCTCTCAATCTCCTGGTCTCTAGTGTTGTTAAACCACATTCTTTTAGGCGCCTTTCATAACTAAGATCCCTCAGATTTTGTATCATTTTAGTCGCTCTCCTCTGTACTCTTTCTAGCATATCTATGTCCTTCTTGCGGTATGGCCTCCACGCTTGTATACAATATTCTAAATGAGGCCTAACTATTGTTTTGTACAGTGGTATTATTAGTTCCTTTTCTTTATATGCTATATTTCGCCTAATCAATCCAAGGATTTGATTTCCTTTTGAAGCTGCAATTCCACACTGCTCTGAAACCTTCATGTCAGCACTAATTGTCAGCCCTAAGTCTTTTTCTTTTACAGTAGTACTTAGTACAGTTCCCCCCATTGTATATTCTACATATTCGTTCCCATGTCCTGTGTGAAGGCATTTACATTTCCCAAAATTGAACAACATTTGCCACTTTTCAGACCATTTGATCAATCTGTCAAGATCATCTTGTAAATGCTGTCTATCTCCATCACTTTTAATCCTTCTAAACACTTTTGTATCATCTGCAAATTTCAACACCTTGCTAGATATGTCATCGTCCAAATCGTTTATATATATTAAGAATAATATAGGTCCCAGTACTGATCCCTGTGGAACCCCACTCAAAACTGATTTCCAGTTTGAAGCCTCCCCATCAACAACTACCCGTTGTCTTCTGTCAATCAGCCATTTTTCTATCCAGTTAATTATACCATTTCCTATGCCATGGGCCTTTAGTTTAAGCAGTAATCTTTGATGTGGCACTTTGTCAAAAGCTTTTTGAAAATCTAAGTAGATGATAATCTACTGGTGATCCATCATCTACCCACTTAGTGATATCTTCCAAAAAACATAACATATTTGTTAAGCATGACCTCGCTTTTAGAAACCCATGTTGAGATGGGTTTATCAAGTTATGTTTAACAAGAAAATCCACCATGTGATCTTTAATTAGTCTTTCTAATAATTTACAAATCACCGATGTTAAACTAACTGGTCTATAATTATTTGACTTGTTTCTCAAACCTTTTTTAAATAACGGTATAATGTTTGCTTCTTTCCATTCTAAAGGAACCACTCCCTCTTCTAATGACAAGTTGAAAGCTGTTGCAAGCGGTATGCTAATTTGTTCTACAATTTCCAATAGTAGTTTGGGTGGAATACCATCCACTCCAGGTGATTTATTATCCTTCATAGCCCTAATTTTCTTAACTACCATTTCTGGGGTTACAATTAACTGTCTTAAATAGTCTGATTCTGCCCCCTTGAACTTAGCCTCTGGTACGGGCAGTGAACTAGTGTCTTCTCTGGTAAACACTGAACTAAAATACTCATTCAGGTCTTCTGCCATTAAGAATCCTTCTGTTATTATATTTCCAGCACTATCTTCTAGAGGACCGACCTTATCCTGAACTTTCTGTTTGCTTCGAACATACGCATAAAAACTCTTGCTGTCATGTTTTATATTACAAGCTAATTTATGTTCATAGCTTCTCTTTGAATTTCTAATTTCAGCTGTAGCTTGGTTTAGTGCTTCTTTATAAATGTTGTAGTCTTCGTCATTTCCAGTACGTCTATATAACTTCCACATCATTTGTTTATACTTAATTTTTCTAATGGCTTCTTTCGATAAGTATTTCTTTCTGGTCCGTTTCCCTTGTTTTTTTAAGGGAACAAATTGATCTATGATGCATTCTGTTGCTGTCTTATTCTTCAGTGTGTTATTCCAGTCTATCTTTGCTAAATATTTCCTCATTTCCTTATATCTTCCTTTGTGGTAATTTCTCCTGAACTGCTTTTTATTATTTCTTTCTGATTTTACTTTGATGGTAAAATGTATCTGGTTGTGATCACTACTTCCCAGAGGCTCACATAATTTAACATTGTCAACTAATTCATTCTGTGAGGACAAAACTAAGTCTAACACATTCTCTCCCCTGGTTGGTTCTAGCACATGTTGAGAAAGGAAACTATCTTGTACTAAAACTAAAAACTTGTGGTCCTCACTACCCATACTCTGTAGAGATTTCCATTTTATATGTCCATGCTTAAAATCCCCCATAATAACACAGTCCCGTTTGCTCACTTCCCTTATAGCGTTTTGTATTTTTTAATTCTCTTCTATGCTTATGTTTGGACTTCGATAAACTAATCCAACCGTTAACGTTGAGTTTCGTGTAACTATGTTACACCAAACAGCTTCTTCGCAATCTGCTTCTCTGTCTAATTTTATTTCATAAGCCTGGATAGATTCTTTAATATATAAAATAACTCCACCTCCCCTTCTTCCTATTCTATCTTTCCTAAACATTACATATCCTGTCAGTCCCAATTCGACATCCGATATATCGGTGGTTGCCCATGATTCGGTTATACCTATTATGTGAGGGTCAATATCTTCTACCATAATGTTTAGTTCATTTCTTTTGTTTACTATACTCCTTGCATTTAAACAAATACATTTATACCCAGCTTCAGAACAGTTTTCCAGACTGTTCTTTGCTGGATTATTTTTGCTGTCTTTATCTATGCCTCCAGTTTCAGGCTTCTCTGTGAGTCCCCCCTGTGAATTTAGTTTAAATAGATGCAACCTGTCCCACTGTCAACAGATCGCAGCAGATTCTCTGAGAATACTGCTCCCCCCTTTCCACTTAGATGGAGGCCATCTCTCATGTACATATCTTCTCTCCCAACAAAGTACCCCCATAAATCTATGAATCCCACGCCCTCTTCCTCACACATCTGCTCAACTAGTGCGTTGATCGCCATCCTCTTACAGTTTCTATATCTTGCCCCCCTTCCTCCCATTACTGGCAAAATTCCTGAGAGAATAACCTGTTCCACTCTTGTCTTCTTTAGCTTCCTCACTAGATGTCTGTACTTCTGAACTATCCCAGTTGTTCCCTCTTTGTCTGCATTGTTTGTTCCTACGTGTACTAGTATAGACCCTCCCTTGCCATACCCCAATACTTTCTCTACCCTTTCGGTCACGTGCTCTATTCTAGCCCCCGGTAGACATACAACAACGTCCTTCCCCTCGCATATAGTCTTGTCGGTTTTTCTCAGAATTGAATCGCCCATAAGCACTCTCTCTTTTCTCCTTGCCCCCTCAATAACTGCCTCGGAGTAGCTCCTCCGGTTTGCATATGTCTGGTTGTTGTCTTTTCCTCTTGCCGTCTTCTCTCCTGTCACATTCTCTTCCATTCCCTTCTTTCCTGTCGCGTTTTCTCTTGTGCCATTTCCTCCTGTCATCTTCTCTTCTAGCACATTTACACTCACTTCCTTTCGTCCCTTCATCTTTCCTCCCATCACATTTTCTTCTCCTCACCTGTCCCTTTTCCCCTGCTACCTCCTTCACTACGGTCACTCTCTCCCCTGTCACCTTCACGCCTGTCATGTTTTCTGATTTTTGCTGAACACTCTGTCTTCTTCCATCAGTCTTCTGTCTCACAGTCTTACCAACTGCTTCTGTGGTATCACTTACCAACTGCTTCTGTAATTATATCGAATGCAACCAACGGGAGATAATGTACACCAATATACATACATAGCAAACATGTATGGTATCCAGCTACATAAAATAACGTGTATAATCTCATAATATCACTAGAATATCGATGTATGAAGGAGGAGTTGTACAATTTATCATAACAACTTAAATCAGTCAGTGAATTTCTTTTGGTCCTGCTAGCTCAGTTGGTAAACGCGTTGGTTCCTTCGCATGTGTTTTGTTTCCCGACATCAAACCATTGATTTTTTTAACACTTTTTTGGTTTATGTTTTCACGAAGTAATATAAACCAAATCATTTTATATTATGATGCACTGTTTGTAAATATTTTTGTAGTAATTATTTATTCGCCACAAAAATAAAAATATGGTAATTATTTATAACGATGTTTCTAAATTTTATTTATCCAGACAGATCATCATTTGTTTTCACATATATAATTACAATATATTACCGTACAATATATATATACAGTTAATAAAATAACAATAAAATTTAGAAACATCGTTATATAATTCCCATATTTTAATTTTTGTGGCGAATAAATACTTATTATAATTTTTTTTAAATATTTACAAACAGTGCATCATAGTATAAAAATGATTTGGTTTATATTACTTCGTGAAAACATAAACAAAAAAGTGTTAAAAAAAATCAATGGTTTGGTGTCTGGATTGAACCGGCGTCGCCCGATTGCAAAATAAAACCAACGCGTTTACCAACTGAGCTAGCAAGACCGACATAAATTCGCTGACTGATTTAAGTTGTTATGATAAATTGTATAACTTCTCCTTCATACATCGATATTCTAGTGATATTATAAGATTATACACTTATACACGTTACTTTCTGTAGCTGGATACAATATATGTTTATTGGTGTAGATTATCTCCCGTTGGTTGCATCCGATATCATTATTCTAAAAACGAGCCCAAGCTCGGCGAAACCTAGTCGACTTGCAGGCCCATTCGCATATATTATTTTGAATAAAATTGGATTCATGTGGAACCGTAAGATAACTGCTTGTTCCTCTATGATGACTTGTGTTTGTATTACATCGGAATATCACGTAATAACTCATTTGGACGTTCGTTTCGATCCGAAAGCTATCCTTGTAAACATGCTCTGAATGCATGGAAAGGGTCGGCCTGATGCGACTATGGGTCATATGTGACGTCACATCTCGGCATCCTGAAAAGCGCGCCAAAAATATGCATATTCGAAAATGTCCGGATGCACAGCATAAAATGTGGAATTTCTAATTAATTGAATTTTTTGATTTTTTGGCTTGGTGGACATGGAAATAGATAACAGGATGTAATATAATATGCATTCAAGCCATATATGTTTTTATTCCCTTTAAAATAAAAATTAGCCAGGTGCACTTACATTCACGCATACAGGACATACACACACGTGCTTTACACCGAGACAAGACGCATACGTTTAAATGCACGCAATGATACATGTATACGTACCCATACACACACGCATGCATATGTAATAGCTCTAAAATTGTCGGATACACATATTAATTGTTCCTTGTTTTTTGGCATAGGGACCATAATTTCCGCTAACATTGAGTCTGGGCTAAACTCATGTATCAACATACTGTTACAAATTAATGCTAACAGCACAAATAGTATTTTCGGATCATGTATGATATGATCAGAATTAAGACCCTCTTCACCGTCCGACTTACCCAGCTTCAGTCGCTGGACACCTTCGATAACCTCAACTGATATATTATATGTAATATTTTCTTTGATCTGCTTGTTAATCTCCGCACTTATAGCATTCATGTCATCAACATCGTATGTCACGCTATTGTAGAGGTGATTATCTTTATCGGAAAAAAAGTTGCGCTATTTCATCATCACCCACCACACCGAATTTATTTCTGTCCTTTATCCGGCGCACCTCAGACCACAAATCCCGGGTTCTATTTTCAGTAATGGCTTCAGCAATCTTAGTAGTACGAATTCTATCATCTTCTCTCAAGATTTTCTAACCGCGCTATGATATCGAGCTCTTGTTATACGCCACATTTCTGTAATGTCACCGTGGTGTGTGTTTGACGCTGCTCGCCACTGTCGATGCCAGAAGGTGCCCTCCTGTTTCAGGTTTTCAACTTCCTTTGACTACCCAGGAACCTTCCTTCTACCACCAGATGAATTAAAATTATTTTTGCGGCATGTGGTCATAATAATAATAATATATGCATATTTATATGGCGTCCCTTTCAGCCTAAACTGCTCAAAGGCGCTTTACAAATTCATTGAAAATACATTGCGATGCTTCTATGCACATATTTAACATATCATTGTATACTGTAGATAATTCGTTAATATGTTTTTTTAACACATTACAGTCTTACACTGCAAAGCCTCTTTGTCGTATTGTTTACACTCAAGATCACTACTGTATTGGTTAATGAGTTCAGTGCTGGCTTTATGCAATGCTAGTCTGTGACAATAGTTTTATTTCGAACATGTGGTCTACATTGAGATCCATCCTAACTTTAAGTGGTACATGGTCAGAAAACAAAAAGTCATCTGTAATAGAACATTCGAGAACCTTCTGTCCTAATGTAGCCGTGGTTAAAACAATTTCAATTCTGGAGGTAGAATTGTTTGGACTTACATAAGTATATGGCACTTGCGCATATGTAACATCTATGCATACCGTAAGATTAAAGTCCAATATAAAATTCTGTAACGCATGTGCACGAGACGTATTCCTAGCCAAATCTGTGTTCATATCACCACATAATATAACGTAGGCGGGGTTGTTAGCGTGTATTAACTGCTGTATTTCACCTAACACATCCATATATTCTGCAAAGGTATAATCTTCCGACTAACCATTGCACGGCGTGTATACGTTGAGGCGCATTATTTCATAGATATTGTCAATTTGGATCATACGTGATTGCATTTAAGCTCTTTGACAGCAGAGTTAAATGATACTCTCTACAGGATTGCATATCCGCCGTATGGGCGTCCTTCCCTGGCAATATATTCATCCATGGAACTCCTACCAGTTATCGCCATGTCGTCACCTAATTTGCACATCTTGTTTAATTTGCTTTTATAATTATATACAGTGTTCTTGTATAAACAACATATCATATTCCTTACGAATATTGTATATATGCTATTGTTTGGTTTCACTCGATGATATATCCTTAATCCTGATGGATTCACTGATTGTCTTCACAAACCATCTCCTCACATTCCAGCCCTCGGGCCAGAGGAGAAGGTATTTTACTTTGTTCATGTCATCAACAGAGATGGTTAATTTGAATGAGTTCAGTTTTGCATTGTCATTGCTGGCTTTCGTTAGATTACGGTATTTCACTCCTTTTCGTGTGAGGCCGTCTGATCGTTGAACTCGACAAATGAAGAAGTCTCTAGCAGGAGCAGGCACCATGGTACCTCCAGCAGCATCGATCCCCTGGCCAACGATGATAACAACGCCTGCGAGTGATGTAAACTTCGGACTGTGGTAATTGGTTTGAACTAACACCTGATCAGTTGTTCGTGTAATTTAGAGTCAGTTTCTAATGCAGCGATCTTCTGGCTGTTATTTGCGGCACCGAATTTAATATCGCCAAGAGTGTCCACGAACATTTTAAGTTTACTCTCAAGATCTGCTAGATTCTCGGCAAGATTCAACTCATTGACATTTTGGAATCAGCTTCCATTCCCGTGCAAAACACTGCACTTTGATACCATTCTCGATTAGGCAACTGAGAGCCCTCAGAATATCGTCATTCATACTTTCTTTGTCGGTTCTATTGCAAGACGTTTGTTTCGATTGCATAGGTTCTAAAATGTTAGTGTCTTCAAATATAGCTGGTGAAATGTATAGTAGGTCTACTGTTTATGTTCTCACATAGGTAGTAGGTAGGACTTGGATTAAATTAATCAATTAAATCAATTATGTACGTATGGATGTTGGTAATTTCAAAGCATATGGTGGGATGAATGCTAAAAGATGTGGTTCAAGACATTTGGGAAAATTGTCTTTCACGTAGGCCGGGTTAACTACATCACCAGTGATTTGGCGTATACCAGCTGAACAACAAATTATTAATCTGTATTCAGATGATTGTTTCGCGGCAATTGTGGTATTGCGTTGTTTGTTACGTAGAGAATGTATGTGATACGATGGAAGAGAGTGCCTGGGCCGTATTAGTATTATAGATTACAGAGTGGTATTTAATATTCGCGGTAACATAGAAGGGTGTTCGATCGGATGTACATATTCGAGAAACTGCGAGTTAGATATATGTTAGTGTAGGGTATATATATATATATGTATATATATATATATATACAGTGTATACATATATATATATACAGTGTATACATGTGTGTATATAAATATATATATATGTATGTATGTATACGTGTGTGTGTAATGTTTATATAGGTATATTACTTTTGTTGTATTAGTGGATTGAAACTGAATGCGTTATCTGTGACTTGAATGTTTAATTAAGGGACAACATGTATTCTCACATTTACGAGATATATATATTCATATCATATTGTTTTCTGTTTATATCTACTATTAACGAGCGCTAGTCTATACATCCCCTTAACATTACGTTCAGTCACGGCTGTTCGTCGAGCCGTTCTATTGGTTGTTAGCTCAGAGGTTTAAGTTCACCTAGACATATGCGGTTTCGAAATTTGGGCAATCTCGTTCACCCTACGTTGCCTCTTTTGTTCGGAAGAAACACTCGTTCCTTGTAACATGTCAATCACTTGGAAGTTGAAAGAAATATCTTATACAGGGAAATAGAAACCTCCTCATTTCATTAGCTCCTGTCAAAACCCTTGCTTTGATCACTGTGTAAGCGCTACGGGCACCTTGTTTAGGCGGGACTGGCGCCTCTTAACTTATACTGAAACCGTTGCTTTTTATATATCAATATAATATCGACAGCTAGACGGGCTAACACGTTTTTGATTTTAATTGTTACGTAACGCTATGCCAAAGACTCCCACCTCCGTGTAACGCACAATCACGTTGACCCGGAAACTCCACCCCCGTGATATACTTTACGGAGGACACCCAAAAAAGAATAGGAACCGAGTGGCTCGTTTTCGTCACCTATCATTGCCATTGTGTGTGTGTGTGTGATGTGTGCGTGTGTGTGTGCGTGTGCGTGTGTGTGTGCGTGTGCGTGTGTGCATGCATGCGTACGTACACCCAATCTCAAATATAATTATCGAAGAGGAGTGTTTGTAAATGAAATGGATGTGGCATCAAACATGTAAACTACTACAAGACATAGGCACAATAAGACTATTTGATGGTTTAATATATTGAATTTATTCAATCTTATTTTTGATAGAAAGTGTGAGGTCTATATATATACATAAGCCACGCATTGCATTCTTGAAGCGTAAGCACATATCCCAGTTAAACTGTGTTGGAAATAATCGAACAGCCGTTTCAAATCATACACGCTATAATGGAGTTATGCACGTACAACACTCATAATGCATACCACAAATCACACATTGACAGCCAATTAACTTCGTTAAAGAAGAACTACACATAACATTATTGAACAAAATTGTGTTACTAGATGTCACAAACTAAACTAGATGCGACTATTTTGCAAGCATAATAATGTAACTGAACTGTAAGAAACACAATGTCTTTGTTGTGTTTCTTAAAATAAGCGAGGCGAGGATGGAGCGAAAATAAAAATATTAAACCTATCATAATGATTTGTACAAAAGTATTAGTATTCTCCAATTACACGTGACATCTGGCAAATATTATGACAACCACTACCATATATGTAAACAAATACGGCCAAGGAACAAAGTGTTTATGCATATACAAGAAACATCTTGTCCTCATAAGAAAGCTCACGACACGGCATAAAGTCTCTAAAAATGATACAAGCATCATCTTATTCGATCACACAGGAAGATTGCAACACAAATATCATATGAAAATAAGCGAGTGCATTTATACAATTGGCCGGTATGCCTAAAAGATATGTTACTATGTTACTATGTTTATAATAAACTGGTACTATAATGTTTTTATTCATTCATTGTTTCATTTCCATATTAAATAGTAAATTTTAAGCAGATGTAAGTAAATGATGGCTAGTGAATTATCTCTTAACAAACCGAACACACCAATCTATTTGGAACAACAAACTACTGTGTTTGTTAAATGTCAGCATGAAAAGTGGAGCGGCGTCAAAAGCGCCCACGACATTTCTTTGGCATGGCTAACACAGACAACTGTCATAATAATTGTGGTCATACACAATTATGCGGTTCTACTCTTCCATTTTAGTCACTTCTTGTTCGTACGTTTCGACATTCATGGCCAGGATGTTATCCCTGGCCAACACCATGTTGAACTGTACCAGCCGTTCTTGCTGAGTGAATGAAACGTCTTCCGATTTCGGTACTTTCACTTTGAGTGTATACTCGAAGTCATTCACCACAATTTCGGCTTTGCTGATTTGTCTCCCGATAAACCGTTCAAGTTGTCCCTTGCCCACGATGTCTGCTTCGTTGAAAGGAACCAGTTTTTCAAGACCACTTCCTTCACCAATGATGTAGCGTCTTCCTCTGTAATCCTGGATGGAGTCAAGATTTTTGCAGATTTCCCGACATTTGTTGAGACTAACAACAGCTTCGTGTATTTCGGACACTTTCTGTTGTTCCATTCCAATAAGTAGTGTCAACACTCCGTGCATAAACCATGCTTCGAAACTTTGCTTGAATTTCCGTTTCCACAAATTGGCACAGTTGTGGGCGTAATGAATGTTGTATTTCTTATATTTGTCAGCCTGCTTGGTTCTACTACGCAAGCAAACCATAGCATTGATGATATCTTCGTAGTTGACTGCCAGTGCATTCGGCAATGTCATACGTTCATCCAGTTTCTTTATAATTAATTGAAGTTCATCCATGCGTAGATCTTTCCATTGCCGTCGCCTGTGAGTTTTGTCACATCGTACCATTCCCGCAATGTCGCATGGTACGTCTGACGGAATAGTGAGAATTTGTTTTATTATGGTCGAATCTTTGTCAGTTCGTAACCGCAGAAAGTCAAACTTGGTTTCCAGCTCTACCTGTTTTGCCCTACTCTCTTGACCACCATCCCAAACCTTATCAAGTTTACGGAAAAAGTCCAGACGGCTTTTCTGATTTGTCTCCCGATAAACCGTTCAAGTTGTCCCTTGCCCACGATGTCTGCTTCGTTGAAAGGAACCAGTTTTTCAAGACCACTTCCTTCACCAATGATGTAGCGTCTTCCTCTGTAATCCTGGATGGAGTCAAGATTTTTGCAGATTTCCCGACATTTGTTGAGACTAACAACAGCTTCGTGTATTTCGGACACTTTCTGTTGTTCCATTCCAATAAGTAGTGTCAACACTCCGTGCATAAACCATGCTTCGAAACTTTGCTTGAATTTCCGTTTCCACAAATTGGCACAGTTGTGGGCGTAATGAATGTTGTATTTCTTATATTTGTCAGCCTGCTTGGTTCTACTACGCAAGCAAACCATAGCATTGATGATATCTTCGTAGTTGACTGCCAGTGCATTCGGCAATGTCATACGTTCATCCAGTTTCTTTATAATTAATTGAAGTTCATCCATGCGTAGATCTTTCCATTGCCGTCGCCTGTGAGTTTTGTCACATCGTACCATTCCCGCAATGTCGCATGGTACGTCTGACGGAATAGTGAGAATTTGTTTTATTATGGTCGAATCTTTGTCAGTTCGTAACCGCAGAAAGTCAAACTTGGTTTCCAGCTCTACCTGTTTTGCCCTACTCTCTTGACCACCATCCCAAACCTTATCAAGTTTACGGAAAAAGTCCAGACGATCCAGGACATCCATTGCCTTTTCCTCCGACTGTCGCAACAAATCAGAACTTGTATCTCTAATGAGAACATTATGTGGTCTTCGTGGCACACGTGAATGAAAAATAGTGACATTATCTGATATCGTGCTCTAGCCTCCATCACAAAAGGCCTGGCGTTATACCGTTGTCCTTTGTAGATACTCTGGGCTCTTTGGTACGCACAAATGGCTTCCTGGATGTCAACCAGTGCCGTTTCCAGCAATGGTTTCGTGTCTACATCTTTTCTACTGGTGGATGGTTTTGGAAACATTCTTTTGACCTTTTCTCGGACGAGGTTTCCAAACGTAGTAAGCAGATTACTCTCCTCAGTTTTGGAATTTACAACACTGTCACCTGGTTTGAGAAGAAGAGCTTCTCGCACCATGTTCACTGCATCGTCTGGTTTGTCTAGGTTATACATCAAATATCTTGCAAACAGAGCCTTCATGTGGAGCTGCAATGTCGTACTGTCCATCAGTTCTATGAACTGCTTTATAACCGATGCTCCATAATCCTTTCCACGAAGTTTGATCAATGCAACCACAAACACTGACCAATAGTTGTGTTCGTCCATGGTTCTCTCGATGAAGATATATTGCAAGATCCTGTTCGCTTCCTTCTTGGTCGTATCTTTTTGGACAAGAACTTTTAAGTCTGACACGAACATGCTGGTCAGTGTGTCTTCATCAACGCATCGCCTTTACAATGCAGAGGTGAGCTGGCCTAATGTCATCACCTGTAGCAACCAAAAGGTCCCTACCGTTGCCCAAAGAGTCTATCAAGTCATCTTCGTCGAATATGTCCTTTGAAGGTATCAACTTTAACACTGCCTTCATATGTGTGGCTTTGTGACTGTATCTCCAAAGCAGACACAATAATCGAATTACACGTTGCTGGTCCTCTTCGCAGTTTTCATAACATGCTCGAACAGTTTCGTCCAAATTATCGTACTCTTCTGTGAACGCAAGGAGTCCGAAAAGGAACACAGTTCGAACTTTCAGATTCTTGTTTTGTTCATACAGTCTTCGGAAAGCAGCCAAGTCTTCGGGATCCTCTACTTTGGAATTGATGTAGACCCATCTGTCAGTACGACCGTGCCTAGTGGTACTGCTATTGGCATTGATGTTGGGCCTGATAATGACAACAAGCGCCTTGATAAAAGCGTTGTTCAGCCTGTTAATTAATGTAGCAATTTCGTCATCTGAAACTTTCAAATTATCTATCACAACGAGTAGGGGTTTTGTAGAACTGTAGTAGAGTTTGCGAAGCCCATCAAATAATTTCGGTGAGTTGGTCTCCTCAAGTTCGATGCACGGATAGGTGTCCTTCAGTGCATAGAGTAGGTATCTACCACATGTTGTTCCGCCACCAGACACGTCATGGTACACACTGAATGTGGTAGCCGGACGTTCCAGTCTATTTCCTCTTTTCTCGAGTAGTTTTGCGACGGTCTCATTCAGTTGTCTCATTTCGCGGCGCTTTACAAACGTCTGAGCAGAGTCATTTATGTACAGTGCTTCCGGTGTAATCTTTTCACCGTGTAGAAATTTTTGTTTTGTACTCTCTATTAAGTCATCCTTTTCCTTCTGAGTCTTGGCCGTGTCAAAAAACGCCTTGCCTCTGTCTTTGTGATACAGTGTCATGCACGATGCTAGCACTGCCATTTCGTCACGTTTCACGTAGCACATATCTTTTTGACCTGGGTACCAATACTTGGCATCATTGCAAGATGTGCCAAATGTGTTCTCAAATCGAGTGGTGAGCTGTTCAATTGAAGCCTGTATCGGTAGATAATTTGGCGCATCTTCAAGTGTTGCCATTGGTGCCTTTCCGTCAATATGTACAGCAATGAAACTCGTAGCGTCGTAGTTTATTTCTTGGTTAGCGTTTTCACATACTTCATTTATGCGTTCTGTCAATTTACGCATTGGCTGCATCATTGTGTCAGTAAGTGTAATACTCATGCATATACTATTACTTTTGTACTGTCCTTTCCAGAATGTTGTCGAGCAGTGACACAAATTTCGTTAGCACTTTTGAAAAATGTCCTGTACTCGGTGGACACTTTGAGAATGAGCAACCATTTGCAAGAATCCAGAGAGATTGTTTTCCTTTGGCTACCATATCTTTATCGTCATCTTTGATCCGCGCTTGTATCTGTTCGTACGTGAGAGCAATGTATTCATTGCGTTTGCTGAAAACTGACGTTACTCTGTCAAACATGCCTTTACTGGAACGTGAATGCTCATCCAGGTCCACCACTATGTTCCATTTGCATTCACCGATTGCTTCACAAAACCTTTCTAAACTTTCTTGGTCCTGGTTTGGATCTGGAGCACCGATGATCAAAATTGTGAAAGCATCTGGGTGATTATCATAAATTGAGGACATTTCAGTTAGTGATGGTATCTCCTGAACGGAGGTCGTGACCGGTTTGACATCAACCTTGTCAAGTTGTCTCCGCAGTCCATCTACTATTTCTCGAATTTCTTCTAGTCTTTCCATATTTTTGTGTTGGTCTGCATTGAGGGTTTCAATCAGGTATCGCAGCTTCGCCGGTGGCACTGTGGTCACGAGGCATCGTATCATCTCTCTGCAATCATCCACTTTGCTCTCGCTGTCCTTCAATTTGGTTGCCAATGTTTCCTTATCCAGTCGCCCTTCTTTCACCTCAGCCAATATCATGTATTGAAGGGCCGTCACATCAGCCATGTCATTTTCCATGACTTCAACCAAACATTTCTTGAACCTGTCTGTGTCTTCGGGTGTCATAGGATCTGCCTTCCTTCTGCTTATTTGTTTCTTTCTCACGCCTAAACGCTTCAGAACGCTGGACATTGCTTTCCACTGCTGCTCGAATACGTTGTTCTCTACACCAGTGCCTCTCACGTGCCCATAGATCTTGTTTCGCATTCTGCGTATGCGCTCTAAGTCGGCTTCCAAGGACTCGTCTTTATTTGATGGTTCTGATTTTGGAAACTCTTTAGTTGAAAGGACTTTCAATATCCGAATCAGCAAAGTGAGATAAAACGTTTCTATATTTGCTGATGCTGGATATAAAAACTCGTAGTGATGACTGTGTAAACGGCCACTGTTTTTCAACGTTGTCATCTTCTTCTTCTTGGCCTTCAGGAATTCTTTCAGTGATGTGCGTTTTTCTTGCAGTGTTTCTGTTATCTTTGCTCTTACCCCATCCTCACCTTCGCTGGCTGGCGGCTTTGATTTCGAAAGTTTTTTTCCTGATAACTGTTCCAGTACAAACATTAGTAAATCTAAATCAAAGCGAGCTATGTCTGCGGTCGGGTACATCAACGCATACTGCTCCGGAAATAAGTATTTCTGTTTCCGCAAGCTGTCCATGTTGCTTTTTTTCTTTGCTAGGAATTTGTCTAACGTCATATTTTGGCGTCCCAGTTCTTCCTTAAACTTCTGCCGCACTGCCTCTGTTCCTTCGTTGATAAGAAGTGCTGCAAGTCGAGCACCGTTCTCCTCCTCTTTCGTGTAGATGGACGCCATATTTCAGGAATGATTATTGGGTAGTACCTATTAATGCAGCTAGAACATCTTATGAGAGAAACGTTTAGTCACACCAATGTTCCACCAGAGAGCGTCATTGACAACATCAGGTTTCAAGATATATGTTTGAATGGACTACTTATATCACAACTAACTACTAAGTCCGCATGTGTTGATCTGTCGTTGACAACATTAGGATGATATGTGTTTGTATGGACTACGTATCTCACACATAGTGGTCAACTAACTACATATGAAATGTCACAGTCATTCCAGTAACTCGCGTTGTGAATGTTCGGCTTCGGACGAATTAGTTCGGTTTTGCACCATCCCTCTCTCCCTCTTGGACGTTTTGTATCTGCAGGACTTCTGGTGACGTTTCCATTTTGTGTTTATGACAGAGTGGCCGATCTGCAAGAAAAGTAATATAAAAATATATTGAGAAGTGTGTATGCAATGTTTATTGAAATAAATCACAAAACTGCCCATTTCGCCACAAAGAAGCCCGGCTAGAAGTACGTTTTTGCTTTGAGTCAGTGGAATTTATTTTATTTGTATTAATATACGCGCACTGCCTTTCTATGAATATAATACAGTGTAAGTTCAATGCGCAATTCAAAATAAAACAGGTGAACTCAAACAAATTCGGCCTTTTCATAATACCGATGTTTTAGAATATTCTGTTTTTCTTTGTGTACGTCAGAAGTATTGATAATTTATTTCCGTGCGTTCATTATGCATGTTATGTTGTATCAACTATATCGTACAGTTGACACTGTATATATATATATACAGTGTCAATATATATATATGCAAACTGCAATTTTTTCCAATACAATTTAGACGTATTTATAGCCATGACCGAAACACAACAAGAAAAAGAAAGATCTTGCGAAATTAAAAAAAAAAATAGATACGCGAAGAATGGAGGAGCTGAGGGAGGAGGTTAATTGGTGTGAAAGAGACTTTTCAAGAGCAAGCTAGTCGGTTAACATGGGCCGGACACGTGGAAAGATGGATGTGGAACGGCTAAAGAAGAGACCGGGTGTCTGCAGAATGAAGGGTAGACGGAGACGAGGAAAACCCTGACTGAGACCGGAGAATTGTGCAAAGAGAAATTTTGCCGGATTTGGAGGGGAGTGAAGAACAATGGTGTATATGTATATCTTTTTGTATATATATATATATATATATGTGTGTGTGTGTGTGTGTGTGTGTGTGTGTGTGTGTGTGTGTGTGTGTGTGTGTGTGTGTGTGTGTGTGTGTGTGTGTGTGTGTGTGTGTGTGTGTGTGTGTGTGTGTGTATTGGAGTTGAGACGGGTGGTAGAGACTGTAGTGCGGGATCAGTGAAAGAAAATAACTAATCAGATATCATTGGTATGGAGGCGACCCTTGGCCATTATGACATGATTAAAGAAGAGCGCAAGGTATAGTTGTTGCGCACTAGACTTTAGCATGACACATTATTAACTATATGCCACTGCACCAGCTACACACAAAGCGCGCTTGCCAACGTAAAAATCTACAAATCGAATGCACTTCGGTAATGTATTCCTACGATTACTATAAAGTACCTAAGTTTATTTCAACGTCCGCAGATATATGTATGACCAGTGCTTAACAGAAATGTAATAAGAATGTGAATATAATAAAGCACGACTAAATGTGATTAATATTATATAACTATGAGTATTTTATAATATGCCGATTGATTGTTTTCACTTTTTAAACTTCCGAAATCATATATAAATTATTTGTTGACCTAGACAACAACTATCACGTATAACAAGACACCATATCTTTGGTTTCGTGCAGACAAGTCAATTTTTGAAATAAAAAAAACGAAATTTTACATTGGTTGGATAGGCGTAACTCAAATCACTCGCTTGAAACTGGCGTAGAACAAACATAGCGATACGCAGTGTTTTATTTTGCTGATTTAGGCGTCGAAGAAAATCAGTATTTTCAGTGTGTCTTATAAATGAGCACGTTTTTGTCATTATCAATGTGTAATTAAATATTATGTATTTAAGTATATGGCATTAAACATAATCGGTTTCATGAAGCGGCTAAGAACGTTCTTAACGCTAAGATGATTGTCTTAGTAAATTACGCGATTTTGTCTGTTTGGCGTCACACAAGCTCACCTGCAAGTATGACAGACTACGCTAAACAACAACATGGAGAAAACTGGAGAAAACCTGCAACTGGCTAATAGATTTTGTTAAATGTTGAAATTACTCTTTTTTGGGTAATGGGATGTTTTGATAAAGTACTATTTGTATTTTTTACATGTTAATCACTAATGCTGAATTAATGTGCAGAGTCCTTAGTACATGCAATTATGCCAAATCTGAGGGCGCATGGGGTACTGTTAAACAACTGTTCAGGAAAAGATTTGTTTAACAAAACTCAAAATATCATATTGATAAAAATCCAAGAGAAACACTGTTCGTTAAAATTGTTTCAGCCATTCGCCCCTCTGTAATGTCCGTACGTGTTAGCACATTCTCACCGCGACTTTGCATTCTTCGATTAAATTCTTTAATCTTCCTAACGATGTTATTAACATATGACAATATATGCCAGCAATTATCTTCTAGCAAACGTTTATTCTGCAATCGTTGTGCAACACGAACAATTAAACTGTTATATAATATCTCGGAGATCTTGAAAGAACCATACCCCAAAAAAAACGTGTGAAGAAGTACTACGGATGGTCCTTGTTGTGATCCATCCCCTGACAAAGTACCGTCTGAGTGGTCTTGATTTCTTTAGTTTTTATGATGTTTGCCATGAAATGTTGGCGACTAAAGAAACAGTGTATGGTTTGAAGGCTAGTTTGTTTGTTGGCATATTTGCCACAAGCCCATGAGTTAATTGTTAATTTGTTAATTCAATTAATGTAATTTAATTAATTAACTTTTCTGGAAGAGGTTAATTTAATTTAATTGAGAAAATTAACTTTAAATTAACTTTATTTAATTGGATATTAGTTTGTGCGTTCCTAAGGAGATTGTCACAGGCCTGTTGTTAGTAATTACAGTTAGCTTTGACGATCATAGTGCACACTAGAAGCATTCAATGAGCCAATTCAGAAACTCATTGCAGTGGAACTACCAGCACACCTGGTCCGATGGATGGCGGCGTTTGTTACAACCGATAGTGTAATAATCGTCTGATAATGTAATAAGTGCCCGATACTGTAATAAAATCAACGGATAATGTAATAAACCTCCTTGCTATTCTCTTCTGGATGTCTGCTAATTAAGCTATGTCTGCAATCGACCTGCTTGAGACGTCTGGCCTTTGATGATTTCACACCATAAGGTGATTTGTTTTATATTTTTACCTTTGTAAATAGGGCACAAAGCCAACAAATCAATATAAATTGGATTTTATCATAACAACTGACTGAATTGAATATTCTTATAAAGCACATATTGGACTTTCTGAAAAACTGTGTTAGGAGTTCATACGAACCACATGATAAGTGTAGAGATATGCCAGATTATAAATTGTCGGACAGTGAAATGCTTATTCCAGTAGGGTGGCTCTTTTGAAATGTGGATAAAAACAAACACGTGGATGAATTTAAAAAAAAATCACACAGTGTATGAGATAGGAGTGTTAGTTTCAACACTTTTCTCCAAAATTGCCTTGCCTACGAATAAAGTCCCTGGCAACGGAAACACAGCTACAGAGTGAGGCATCATGGATGACACATTTTATGAGAAATATTCAGACAAAATTAATGAAAATGCGTGTGTGTCATCAAACAATAAGTGTATATTGTGGACAGGCTGTATGAAATGCAGAAAAGGGTCAAACGTAAAGTATGGTGCAATTAATTTAAAATTTGCATGTGGCAATAGACGCACAATAACAGCCCACCGTTTAGCCTACATGCTGCAGCACCGTACCACATTCTTACAAGCAGGACTGGATGCTTCCCATCTCTGTCACAATAGCCTGTGTGAACAGCCGATCATGTGAGCCTTGAGCCAGACTGTGTGAACAATGAGAGGATACGTTGCAGTAATTTTTACAAATGTTCTGGTCATGGCGCTTACTCGGCATGTATGATAGATTTAAAATTTAAAATAGGTAAGAACTTACTTTTTTCGGGAGTAAATCTAGAATGAACTTTTCCGAATTATCGTCGTAATCACTGGTCACTGGGGTGCGTTTGCAGTCATGTGTCCATATCAGTTAGCCCATGCTAACTCATTTGATATAGTATTGTCGATTGTTTGTGGTGCTCGTGTTCTGGCTGTGTTCGCAGGCAGGCAGTTTTGCAGCTCAAGTAGACGCTGCAGAAATACAGAATGTCACAATTGTTAGAATGCTGTCTACGCCTACTCTCTGCTTGCGTGAGGGTGAACAGCCGATTGGCGTGACCTTAATGAATACGGGTTATCAGTGCGATTTACAGGTGGCTTTCGCTGTCTGCATCTTCTTCAATTTGGTTTGACTGTCGTTGCTGTTACATCTGTCGACAGCGTGCTGGTACGACTCTCTGGTTCGGGATCAAGCTGACTCTTTCTGTATATGTCGTCTTGGCGTCTATTTTGTTTTGCCTCGAGATACTCTCTCATTCTCTTTGACTTGGTTCTTCGTCTGTGTAGGCGAACCGATGGCTGTCTGGAATACTCTCGCTGGTAGACCACGTCCTGCTGAATCCGTTTGACAGCACGTGCCACTCTGCCACCCTTCGTAATTGGACATTGGACGTTTTCCAGCTTTCGTAGCATTGAAATTCCAGCACCGTAGTTTAAGCGATCGATTACTGAACACATACGTCCCAATGCATTTCGGCTAAATTTACAATTATTGGGGAGAGAAGGAGATATTGCTCTGTTGGCTCCTTCGTTAAAATTAGTTGTCAATTTGCGTCTTATCATTTGAAATGCGCGATTGCCAAGACGCATCTCGATCAGTCCTTGAAGTGTTGCTCGATCATTGTCAGTCATATTTACTCGCCTTAGGCCACATGCCTTCAGATGCTGTGAGGTATTCCACCAATTCTTGCGACCACCACGGCAGACAATTCCATGTCTGCGACAGTTTTTGCACGTGCCAGAATAGCAGTCTAACGTGGCTTGAATGATGTCCGGCATACGACTAGCTGTGACTGTCGCGTCGCGTCGCATATGTACCCTTGTGTAAATCTTCTGGCACCTGGTCTTCACGTCTTCCGCAAACATTCTTCTGTTTTCTGTTTGCACGGCAGCAGTCTCTCCTGGAAACTTTCTGGAGGAGAATGACGCTTTCATGATGTGACGAAATTGCGTTTTAGACAGATGTGTCGTATCGGATTGTCTCTCTGTCTGTGTACCTGCTGGCATGGCAGCTTGATTACCCCGAGATGCTAATGCATCTCTGTCGGTAGCAACGTATTTGATTGCAACAATGTCTTGTGTAAGACTGTCACCAATCTTTTTTCCATTTCTGTACTCAGACAGTGGTTATGTTACTTGCACACTGGCTGTGCAACTGGTATGCCCAGGACAGGTTACATCGATGCATTGACTGCGAAGTGAAGATCCTAAGTTGCAGAGCTTGTTGTTCAGGTGGAACGCTATGATTTCCCGATTGCCAGTTTGCCAGCTGACTGCAGTTCCCACAGCCTGTGACGCATTTTGTCCACCACAACTATAACTGCTTTTCAGATTTGTCGAGTTGTATCTAACATCGACGCTTATGTTAATGGGGGTCGTCTTCTGGCAGACCACGGAGGGTGTTAGTTGCTTTAGTTTAGCGGTGCCTTCTTATCACTAACTTTACAAATCTCATTTGTAATCTCCTTCATTGTAATATCGCAGCGGAATAATCCAGGCAAAATTACAGTTGAAAGAGACAAACCGTTATTGGAAATTACAGACTTCTCATCAATCTGTCAGTCCAAATCACAGTGAATGAAGATTTGTGTGTGCGTGATAATTAAGGGGGGTGGGGATATAATCCCATTAGTTAAGCCTCAGTTTGGACATTTCTATTAAAATAAACCAATCATGTTGCAACATGGTAATTCAACAGCCTTGTTTGTTTACTTTTCAGGTAATTAAACACATGTGAAGACCTTATAAGTGACCCTAATGATACTTGAGCACAGCCACTGGTGCGAGCCACCATAATGAGGACTGCTATGTGATACTGTCTACTGGCTCTGTCTTCTGGTCAATCAGGCAAGTGCTAACGTCTTCTAGATGTCTGCTAATTAGGCTGTGTAATATTATGCAATTGAACTGCTTGAGACGTCTGGCCTTTGATGATTTCACACCCTAAGGTGATTCTTGTTGATATTTGTACCTTTGTAAATAGGGCACAAAGCCAATAAATCAATATAAATTGGATTTTATCATAACAACTGGCTGAATTGAATATTCTTATAAAGCACATATTGGACTTTCTAGAAAACTGTGATAGGAGTTCATACGTACCACATGGGAAAGAGTGTGCAGTGTAGAGATAGGCCAGATTAGAAATGGTCGGACAGTGAAATGCTTATTGACACGGTGCCCTGTCAAGTAGGGTGGCTCTTTTGAAATGTGTATAAAACAAACACGTGGATGAATTAAACAAAATCACACAGTGTATGAGATAGGACAGCCTATAAAATGTGTTAGTTTCAACATTTTTCTCCAAAATTGCCTTGCCTACTTGGGGTCATGTTCTAGTTAGATTTCCTGTTTGGTTAAGGACGAAGAAAACTGCAGTGTATTTTTTAGAAATTATTTTTTACAAAATTCACAATTAACTTGGCCTGTTTCAATCTATACTTGACTTGTGTTGTTTTTCTGCATAAATAGATATAATATATACATGAAACTAGGGTCAACATTATGTTTTTGTCCAGCATACATTAAAAATTATACATATAACTATGTACGTCTATATACATTTTATAGTTGTCTCAAATGTTTAGGTAGATATAAGTAACTTGTTCAAGTGTTTACGTATTCTGGATGAATATTGCAAGCTGGTAGCAAGTATAGCCTTTATAATATAATTAACTGAGCAACCCAGTATGTGCATAAAGCGATATATCAAGTTCCTTACTACAGATTGACAGCACTGAATATCAAATAAGGTGCATTAAAACTAGTACTTTCATAACTGGATACGCTAAGGAACAGCTTGAAGATGTTATGATATATCACCTGTAATCAATTAATAAGTTGATTTATTGTAATTCCACCATAATTGCACAGAATACGTAGGTGAATAATATGTCAGAAACAATGCGAATTTCACCTCTATCGTGTACATATAATATTTACGGTCCTAAACAAGTCATCGCACGCGTACCCGTTTTATAATAATCGACCCATTTAGTAATAACGACCCATTATGTAATAAAAACAGCCTCTTTTTGTAATAAACCGATGTACAGTGTAATAATGAAATAACTTTATGTAATAACATTGAGGCTCATTTATCACATTTTGTAAGAACATGCGGACCCATTTTGAAATAACAATGACTGGCCATCAACTAATGTCAAAAACAGATTTGAACATATTGACTACAACACGTACATTCTACGTACGCGCGCACACGCACGCACGCACACACACTCAAAATCTATTTATCAACAGTCAGTACGGATTTAGAAAGGGACATTCAACAGAACTAGTTGCATTAAAAATAATTGATAAAAGCACCCGTGAAATGGGACAAATGTGAAATTCCTATAGGTCCTCTTCAATGTTTGATATATATAAATGATTGTATAAGCAACTAAACGTTTCGAATTACTTCTATATGCTGACGATTCAACGTTATCAAGCTCATTGAGTTCTTTCAATACACAATCTAATACTTTTGATCAAAATATTAATGCTGAATTGTATAAAATAAGCGTATGGTTAAAAGTAAACAAACTTTCACTAAATGTTAGTAAATCAAAATGCATGATGTTCTATCATATCTATCTATCTGATGTTCTATCTATATTTTATGAATACTTTACAGTGCACTTGTGTTCCCCCACATCAATTACTGTTTACTCGCATGGGGTGAAAATCAAAACAAATTACTGAACTACAAAAGCGAGCAGTTAGAATAATAACAAACAGCTCACACACTGCACACTCCGACTCCTTATTGAAAAGCCTTAATTTATTGAAAGTTGAAGACTTATTTAAAATACAACAACTACGGTTTGCTTATAAACATCAGAATGGTAATCTACTTACATATCTGCAGAACATACCAATTACTTTAAATACAGATGTACACAGTCATAATACTCGAAGCAGAAAAGAAGGGGCCAAATATTGAACCTTGCGGCACACCTATCGTTGCCAGAAGAGGGTCTGACAACACAATGTCATATTTCATGCATTGGTAGCTTTCGCTAAGATAAAGTCGGATCCAGGCCAGCTCGTTTTCATGGCAACCATACAACTCCAGTTTGAGTAAAATCAGATCATGGTCAACCAAGTCAAAAGCCTTTCTCAGATCGACTAATAGTGTAGTTCCAGAAGTTTAGACATAATTGGTAAGACCGATATAGGTATATGATTCTTGACGTCGTTTGAGTCTACGCTTTTGTACAGTGGGGCCACTCTGGCCTTCTTCCATTATCGTGGAAAGTGCGCTTTATCGGTATTAGCAATGCAAATGTTTACTTTGTGCGGTGCAATTATTTCAGCACTCAGTTTTAGTAGTTTACAACTGATGCCATCGAGTCATGTTGCTTTTATCGCGAACATCTTTCGTAGCTGTGTAAGAACAAATCCAATCGCCATATTCGGCAGACACATTTTTTGTTTTTTGTCGTCTGATAAATGTCTTCAGTTTTGAGTAGTTCGACACAGTGGTTGTCGTTGTACCATATGTCGATGCAAAGTTGGCAAAATGTTCGTTGAATTGATCAGTCATAATTTTCGTGTGTGGGTGTGGCTGACTATTCTGGTTGATTTGTATCGGTTGAACCGCACTCGTTGTTGCTAAAGACGATTTGATACGACTCCATATCACGCGTGGATTTGGTGTTTGTTGTTCCAGTGATTTGATGTAGAAGTCTCGCTTAGCTTTTCGGATGTCATGATTTACACAATTCTTAGCACGTTTATACATCGCCAGAATGCGAGGGTCCCTTGAGTGTTTTGAGGTATCGAACAGTCGATCTCTGGCCGCTATCAGTTTAGCCAGATCGACGTTAAACCAGGGAGGTTGCTTAACAGATTTGTCACGGTTTACTATAATCGGTGCATGTTCATTCAACACAAAATGAATATTTGTTCAAACAGGTCCAGTTTTATTTCAACGTCGTCTGTCATGTCGATCAAAGACCATCGAGCATTGGCAAGTTGCTCTAAAAATATGTCATTAAAGTTTTTAAAATCACGGTAACAGATGGTTCATCTTGGCAAAAGACCCATTATTTTTTCGAACGACGGTCACGGGGCAGTAATCTGAGAGACCGATGGACGCGACGGAAGATGTTTGTACGGTTGTTTACGTACACATGGTCGACACACAATTTCTTTTCCGGGCGTGTAACCTCGCATATAAGTGGGTCGAGTCCCAACATATCAAGTCGTTGTATAATGTGTACTGCATGCCTTTCATCAAGTCTATATTGATATCTCCATATCACAAGGAAAGACATGCATCTAGATGGCATAATTTCAATACACAGCAATTCTATGCCGTCACATTCGAGGTCATGACGACGGACATAGTTAAACGCTGTCGATACGTATGCCAGCAGTCCTCCACCGCGCCTCCCGTTGCGATCTCGTCTCTCGGGCTGATGAAAACCGTCAATCGTAAGTCTCGCATCATGGTCACTTGACGTTAGGAAGCTTTCTGATATGCCTAGGATATCTATCGGACGGGGATCCACCTGAAGAACACCTTTCAGTTCATGCATGTTATTTGACACATGATTTATATTCCATTCGTATGCCTTTTCCATCTAATCCGAACCCCGTTGTCTTTTCAGTTTCGACGTTTCCGTTTACAGTATGCACGCCTTTGTTACCAAGTAATGGCATCACACAGGTGACATGCATACGATTGTTGAATTCATTACCGTCGGAAGGTCGCTTCAAGTGGCAATTAACCAGATGTGCAGCTGGTGACGATGGTCCGTCTTGCGATGTCGCCCAAATGCTCACCGCGACGATCATCGCAGAAAGGCCACCAAGACGCGCCTGGGAGACTCCGGGGCCGGCGACACTTGGTATCGTTGCGATGGAGATGTGATGCCTCACGCATCCTTCCGTGACAGAATACGAATTGTCCCGTCGAATTCGGTGTTGTGTCAGGTCGATCGGCATTGCCACACAATGGATCGTACTGAGTGCGGCCGACTGCGGCCGACTTAGACACGCCTCATAAGCCACGCGAAGGTAAACACGCCCGTACGAACAGCTGGTGCTGGACAAACAGCGAGTCCGCCGTGGGCGACAATGGAATGTTTACAATAAAAGTACATATTAAGTCCATGAATGTAGTGATAGTCAGGTTTCTTGGTTATTCATGTTGGGTATATAAATTTTACCTCTCAAGAAACTTTTTTGTTTTTGTCTCTGTATAATTTCGACCGCATCTCGTGGCCTTCTTCAGTAGACTGAATTTACTGTTGTGTCACATGACCTAAGTCACGTGACACAAGCTGGAGCATGACTGACGGGAGTTCCTGGCCGACGTCTCTGTTCAGTG